>JAJIBD010026237.1:0-24536 GCA_021461705.1 Cryptotis parvus
AACATCAAGGGAAGGTAATATCCAAAAAAAAAAAGAAACAGTGCACTAGAGGAATCTATACCTGAACACCACAACACCATGGGGAAATAACGCAGATCCCCAGTTCGAAGAACAGATGAAGAAATCAACCCTGAAGAATAAAAAAGAATGCAGATGTGCATGAGCTCTCTGACAAGGAATTTAGAGAAGAAATTGATAGGATGTTTAAGGAGCTCAAGGAAAAAATGGAGTACATGTCCAACAAAATACAGGACAACATAAACGAAGCAGTTGAAAGGGCAGTCAGTAAATTATGGGAGGAAATGAGAGCAGAAATGAGAACCATGCAAATAAAAATATCATCGCTTAAAAACTCAGTAGAAGTAATGAAAAAACACAATAGTGGCTCTCAACAGTAGGATGACAGCAGCAGAAGAGAGAATCAGTGAGACTGAAGGAGCTGCACTCAGAGAACTACATTAGATGGAAAAAAGACCAGAAAATGGATCAACAACGGAACAGAGAACAATGTGATGAAGCCAGATGGAACAACCTAAGAATCATCGGAATCCCAGAAGGAGGGGAAAGTAACCCCAAGGAAACTAAAACAATTAAAAATATCCTGGCTGAAAAGTTCCCCGAGTTAAAGGAAGAAGGCATCCAATTCCAAGAAGCCTGACACATACCAGCAAGAAGAGACCCCAATAGAAAGACACCAAGACACATCCTAGTGACTCAAAGTAATGGATGCCATAGACAGAAACATAATTCTTCAGGCAGCAAGATCAAAGAAGGAAATTGTATACAAAGGAGCATCCATTGAACTTTCAGCAGACTTCTCAGAAGAGATCCTCCAAGCCCGAAGGCAGTGGTTGGATATAGTAAACAAAACTCAATGAAATTAATGCCTCAGCAAGAATTCTTTATCCTGCCAAACTCTCACTCAGACTTGAAGGACAGATATACAACTTCTTGGATAAACAAAAGCTTAGGAACTTTGTAAACTCAAAACCAACCTTAAAAGAAGGACTGAAAGATCTACTCTAAGATGAGACAAAACCCAAAAGAACAACCAATCTATACAGAAAGATGGCACAAAATCCCATGACAATAATCTCTCTCAATGTCAATGGTCTAAATGCACCAGTTAAGAGACACAGAGCGGCAAAATGGATCAAAAAATTGAATCCAACATTCTGCTGCCTACAAGAAACACATCTGAATAATTAAAACAAACACAGACTCAAAGTCAAAGGTTGGAAGACCATTCTCCATGCAAACAACTCCTCCAAAAGGCTGGTGTGGCCATACTAGTATCAGAGAATATAGACTTCAGGCTGAAGAAGGTCAGAAGGGACAGTGAAGGTCACTTCTTAATAGTCAAGGGATACATATATCAGGAATAAATTACACTATTAAACATATATGCACCCAATGAGGGACCAGCAAACTACTTAAAACAATTACTAATAGACTTCAAAGAAGACATTGACAGCAACACAATTGTAGTTGGAGACTTCAACACTGCTCTATCAACCCTGGATACATCAACAAGATTGAAACTTACCAAGGTAATACTGGCCCTAAAAGAAGAGATGGAAGAAAAGAGAGCTGGTAGACATATACAGGGCATTTCACCCCAAAAAGCAGAATACACTTTCTTCTTCAGTGCACATGGAACATACTCCAAAATAGATCACATGCTGAGCCATAAATCATGCCTCCATAAAATCAAGAAGATAGAATTTTTTTTTTTTTGGCAAGGTAAACGCCCTACCCGGGCTGGGCTATCACTCCGCCCAAGAAGATAGAAATTGTGACAACTAATTTTTCAGACTATGATGCACTGAAAATAGAAGTTAATTGTACACAAAAAACGAAAACCAATACCAAGTACCCGGAAACTAAACAGTTCACTGCTGAACAACCAGCAAGTCATAAATGAAATCAAAGAGGAAATCCAAAGATTCCTGGAAACAAATGAGACTGAAGACACGAATTACCAGAACTTGTGGGATATAGCGAAAGCAGTATTAAGAGGCAAGTTCATAGCTCCTCAAGCATTTATCAGAAAAAGAAGAAAAGGCCATCACAAACAGTCTGACTTCACAACTTAAGATCTTAGAGAGTGATCAACAAAAGGAGTCCAACCAACAAGAAAAAAAGATATAATAAAACTTAGAGCAGAAATCAATGAGATGGAATGTCAAAAACCAACCCAGAAGATCAACGAAACCAAAAGCTGGTTTTTAAAAAAATAAACAAGATTGATAAACCACTTGCAAGACTTGTAAGAAAAGGAAAAGAGAGAACCCAAATAGATAGAATCAGAAATGCAAACGGGAACATCACAATAGAAACCACAGAAATTCAAAAGATCATCAGAGAACCTGTATGCCATGAAACAAGAGAACCTAGAAGAAATGGACAAATTCCTGAATTCTATAGCCTACCAAGTCTGCAACAAGAAGATTTGGAATACCTCAACAAACCTCTCTCCATCGAGGAGATGGAATCGGTAATCAAAAATCTTCCCAAACACAAAAGCCCAGGTCCAGATGGATTCACCAGTGAATTCTACAAAACCTTTAAAAAGGAGCTACTCCCAATTCTTTTCAAGCTCTTCTGGCAAATTGAAGAAATAGAAACATTCCCAAATAGCTTTTTACAAGGCACATATCACCCTGATATCCAAAACAGACAGATGTCACAAAAAAGGGAAAACTACAGACCAATCTCCCTGATGAACACAGATGCTAAAATCTTCAACAAAATACTAGCAAATAGAATCCAAAGACTCATCAAAAGATTATACACCATGACTAAGTGAGATTCATCCCGGAAATGCAAGGATGGTTCAACATTCGCAAGTCAATCGACAAAATACAACATATCAACAAAAAGAAAACTAAAAACCATATGATCATATCAATAGATGCAGAGAAGGCATTTGACAAGATTCAACACCCGTTCATGATAAAAGCTCTCCGTAAAATGAGGATTAAAGGAACCTTCCTCAAGATAATCCAGGTCATCTACTACAAGCCCACAGCGAGCATCATTCTCAATGGGGAAAAATGGAAAGCCTTCCCCTTAAGATCAGGGACAAGAGAAGGATGCCCACTCTCAACATTTCTATTCAATATAGTTTTGGAAGTACTTGCCATAGCAATCAGGGAAGAGAAAATATTAAGGGCATCCAGTTAGGAAAGGTAGAAGACAATCTGTCACTATATGCAGATGACATGATATTATACCTGGAAAACCCGAACCTTTCTACCAAAAGGATCCTAGAAATAATACATTCCTATAGTAGAGTGACAGGGTACAAAATCAATACCCAAAAGTCAATGGCCTTCTTATATGCAAAAAAGCAAGAGAGAAGAAAGGGACATTAAAGAAACCATTCCATTCACAATTGTGCCACAGTAAATCAAATACCTAGGAATCAGTTTGACAAATAATGTACAAGATCTCTACAAAGAAAACTACAAAACGTTACTTCAGGAAATAAAAGAAGACCTGAGGAAATGGAGATACATTCCCTGCTCATGGATCGGAAGGATTAACATTATCAAAATGATAATACTTCCTACAGCTTTATACAGATTCAATGTGGTCCCTATAAAGATATCCATGATGTTCTTCAAATAAATGGAACAAACACTCCTGAAATTTGTATGGAAAAATAAATCCCCATGAATAGATAAAGCAATCCTTGGAAAAAAAGAAGATGGGAGGTATCACTTTCCCACAACCTCAAGCTCTACTACAGAGCAGTTCTAATTAACACAGTGTGGTATTGGTATAGAGACAGACCGGTAGACCTATGGAATAGAACAGAATATCCTGAAACACACTCTCAAATATACAACCAATTAATCTTGGATAAAGGAGCAAAAAAATATTAAGTGTAGCAAAGAAAGCCTCTTCAACAAATGGTGCTGGGAAAACTGGGCAGCTACGTGTAAAAATGAACTTAGACATCCTTCTATCGCCATGCAAAAAAGTCAGATCAAAATGGATTCTAGATCTCAACATCAGACATGAATCTATAAGGCACACCAAAAAAACATAGGAGAAATGCTCTATAACATCGAATCTAAAAGTATCTTTTAAAGACGACACACCACTGACCAAGCAAATGGAAGAAAGATAAACAAATTGGATTATATAAAAATGAAAAGCTTCTGCACCTCAAAAGAAATGGTGACCAAGATACAAAGACAACCCACAGAGTGGGAAAGAATATTCACCCATTACCCATCTGACAAGGGGTTAATATCCAGGATATATCAGGCATTGTTAGCCCGTCACAAGAAAAAAAACAGCAAACCCCGTCAAAAAATGGGGGAGAAGAAATTAACAGAAGCTTCCAAAAAAGAAGAAATTCGAATGACCAAAATCCACATGAAAAAGTGCTCTTCATCTTTAATTATCAGGGAGATACAAATTAAAACAACAATGAGGCACCATCTCACACCACAGAGAATGGCACACATCTAAATCAGCAAGAACAACTGGTGCTGGAGGGGATGTGGGGAAATCTGATCCACTGTTGGTGGGAGTGCCGAATGGTCCAGGCTTTTGGAAGACAATATGGGCATTCCTCCAAAAACTAGATATTGAGCTCCCATTTGATCCAGCATTAGCACTCCTGGGAATATACCCGAGAGACCTAAAGAGAAATAGCAGAAACACTATCTGTACTTCTTTATTCATCTCTGCGCTATTCACTATAGCTAGAATCTGGAAACAACCTAAATGCCCGAGAACAGAGGACTGGCTAAAGAAACTGTGGTTCAACTACACTATGGAATACTATGCGACTGTCAGAAAAGATGAAATTATGAAATTTACCTGCAAAGGGATGGACATGGATTCTATCATGCTGAATGAAATTAGTCAGAAGGAAAAGGACAGATATAGAATGACTGCATTCATTAATAGGATATAAATAGATACCAGTGTTTTACTAAGTGTGGGAAATGGTAATGGCAGATTAAAACTCACCATTGAATATACACAAAGAGCCTTAAGTGATAAACCATAAATATCTGCAGGGCTAGCCACAATGTGTAAAATAAGAGGGGAGAGATGCAGAGACAGAGAGAGAGAGAGAGAGAGGAAATGGGGTTACCTGCTATTGCAGCAGCCTGGGGGTGATTGGGAGGGGGTGGGGTATATTGGTGGTGGTAATGGGGCACTGGAGGAGGGATGGGAGCTGGAATACTGTATTACCAAGAACCAGTAATGAACACCAAAAAAAAGAAAAAGATGAGAGGCATCACCGTCCCAACTTCAAACTGTACTATGAGGCACTAGTAATTAAAACAGTGTGGTATTGGAATAAAAACAACCTGTTGACCTATGGAATAGAATTGAGTATCTTGACACCCAACCTCAAACACATGATCATTTAATCTTTGATAAACGTGCAAAGAGACCAAAATGGACTAAGGGAAAGTCTCTTCAACAAGTTGTGTTGGGAAAACTGGGCAGCGACATGTAAAAAATGAATTTGGACCTCTGTCTAACATGCACAAAAATCAAATCAAAATGGATTAAAGATCTCAGTATCAGACTTAAGTCCATAAAATACATTGAAGAAAATATAGGAAAACCCCTCCACGACATTGAAGCTAAAGACAACTTCAAAGGTGAAATATCACTAACAAAGCATCAAAAGAAAAGATAAACATGGGACTACTTGAAACTAAAAAGCTTCTGCACCTCAAAAGAAACAGTGACTAAGATACAAAGAAAGTCCACAGAACGGGAAAGAATATTCAACCAAAACCCATCTGATAAAGGGTTAATATCCAGGATATCAGCACTGGTAGAACTTTACAAGAAGAATACCAACAAACCCATCAAAAAATGGGGAGAAGAAATGAACAGAAACTTTGACAAGGAAGAAATTCAAATGGCAAAAAAAAACATATGAAAAAATGCTCATCATAACTAATCATCAGAGAGATGAAAATCAAAACAACAATGAGATATCATTTTACACCACAGAGACTGGCACATATCCAAAAAAGCAACAACAACAAGTGCTGGCATGGATGTGGGGAAAAGGGGACACTCATCCATTTTTGGTGGGAATGCTGGCTGGTACAGCCTTTCAGAAAACAATATGGGCATTCCTCCAAAGACTAGAAATTCAACTCCCATTTGACCCAACCATACCACTCCTGGGAATCTACTCTGAGAATCCAAAATTACTCAGCCGAAACACCATGCCTACTTTTATATTCATAGCAGCATTATTCACAATAACCAGAGTCTGGAAACAACCAGAGTACCTGAACATCAATGACTGGATAAAGAAGCTTTGGTACATATACACAATGGAATACTATGCAGCTGTTAGGAAAAATAAAGTTATGAAATTTGCCTATAAATGAATGGACATTGAGATCATGTTGAGTGAAATTAGCAGAAGGAGATAAACAGATATAGAATGACTGCATTTATTTGCATGACATAAATATATATGTACATATCATGATACCAATATCCAAGGTCAAGTGAAACATATCAGGAGGTATTGTCAAAGGTGGAAATTATCACAAACGTGTGGGAGTCAGAGGCTAGGTAAGACAGAAAATGGAACAGTGCACTAACAATTGTAGAAAGTACTAATATCAACCTAGTACTGAGCATTAAATACAGGCAAAAGATACACATTACAACCCTTTAATGTATGTTCTGTAATCCACAATCTGGAAGCGAAGGAAAAGAGAAAGAGATAAAAAAAGGGAAAGAAATAAAGAACCTGCCATGAAGGTGCTCTGGGGGAAGGGGAGCGGAACCGCGGACGTTGGTGGTGGGAGATGTGCACTGATGGAGGGATGGGTGCTGGAACACTGTATAACCAAAACCCAAATATGAACGTATTTGTATTGTATATCTCATTGTGGTATAATAAAATACTTTAAAAAAAAAAGAGCCTCTGACTCGGAGGCAGTGGAGGAACAGTCTATGGCACTATGCACATTGTAAGATGCCTCCTCACTAAGGTAGCGAGACTGTGCTGAATGTCTTCCCAGACCAACGGCAACCAGTTACTCCTCACTGACCACTCTGAGGTTGAGCTCTGTGTGAAAGCCGGGCTGAGGGATGATGGAGGGAAGAGTCTGAAAGCATGGAAGAAGAACCAGCATCAGCCTTGGACAACAAAGATTTCTCCTCTACAGAAGAAGGGTAGCCCTATCTGCTGCTTTTGACTTTTTATTGAATGTATGTCTGCTTCTGCCTTTAATTACTCCTGGACAAGTTTGTGGTTTTTCACTATGGCCTTTCCTAGTCTGATATGTTTCTCCAACATTCTCCAAATTCGCTTAGACACCAGGTAGTTCATGTTATACACTCCAACCAACTCTGTCGGGTCTCAATCACTTACAGTCCCAAGGGCAAGTGGTTATGTTGTATTAGAGACCAGCCCTAAGCTGAAGAGATATTATAGGAGTTAGGCTACGAGTCCAACTTCTGGTTCTTTCCCAGCACTGCATGGTCCCCAGAGTATCACCGTTATGTGACAACTGGTGGCCCCTGACACCACTGGGCTAGCATTGGTGGTCCCTGGCACTGCCATCACCATATCCTTAGTCTCTAGCATTGAGCCATGGGCACCAAATCCAATCAGTTTCAGGCTCTTGAATTCTTCTGGGAAATTCCCAGAAAAGAAAGCAATCATGGGGCCAGAGTGATAGTCCAGCAGGTAGGCGTTTGCCTTGCAGCCAGCCCGGACGACCGGTTCGATCCCTGGCATCCCATATGGTTCCCGGGCACTGCCCGAGTAATTCCTGAGTGCAGAGCCAGGAGAAACCCCTGAGAATTTCCAGTGTGACAAAAAAGCAATCACCCCAAATTATGACATACAAACAACAGGTATTTGAAAAAATATGAAGTCATGATACCATGGGTCAAGAATTCAGGCCAGGCTCTGTGCTTTATGTGGTGTGGACTGGACTGGGTGACTGGATTAGAGATCAAGGGACAGCCAAGATGGGCTCCCTCATACCTCACCCCTCATCTGAGAAGTTTTCACATCTGAGCCCTCCTGCCTGGGGAAAAAAATTCAAAAAAAATATCTTTTCCCTTGGTGCTTTTCTTTCTAGCTAGTGAATGTACCCTTCCTCATAAGGTGGCAGAGTCAAAAGAATAAGGCATGGGTGGGAAGAGGGAACCTGCAGATATTAGTGGAGGAAAGTTGACACTGGTAGCGGATGGGTGTTGGAAAAAATGTACACCTGAAACTTAACTACTAACAACAATATAAAACCACAGTGACTAAATATTTTTTAAATCTTTAATGTATATAAGATAGAAAATTTAATGTATAGAAGATAAAAAATTTAAGAAAGTAGAAAAAGATTGATGGGGCCAGGGAGAAATCTCAAGTGTTAGAGCACAAACTTTGCATAAACTATTTCCTGATTTAGATCCCTGGCCCCATAGGATATAACTCCACATTGACTCAGCCAAGTGTGACCCTGGTATCCCCAGCAAAATTGGGCCCATACTGTCAGGCAAAGAAGAGCTGCAGGAAATCCGTTAATAAACAATAACAGCAATAACCACAATAGCAGCTAGTCCCAAATTCTGTTCTCAGATGTTTATTTCTCCTGTTGTTATGGGTTTTGTTTGCAGAAAGAGTACCAAGCATTTCTCGGGGAAGTTAGGAATCACTCCTGAAATATACGATCAACCCAACTGAAGGGGTCGATGCTGGACCCAACAATTAAGAGCTGCTAGAGCCCTGAAGTGCCAGCTATAACCAGGGCCACTCTGACAGAATTCAGATATCTCAAGGGCCACTCCCAGCTTGTGGAGGCCAAAAAGGCTAGAAAAGGTCAAAAAGGTCGAAAGATTTGCTGAACTTTGAACTTGGATCCAGTACATATGTTCCTGACCAATGACTATACTCCCTGATCGCCCAGAGGTTCTGTTTCAGTTGGTCTAGGATGCTTATAGAAACTTCTCTGGGAGTGGCAAAGATACATTAAGATATCTTTCTCTCGCCTCACGCCCTCCAAGAGGGATTCTCAGGGAGCAGCAATGGTACCCGGGAGTTTGTTAGCAATGCAGAATGTGTTGCTTCCACGGTAAGGGTACTCTGAGTAAGGAAAACCATGACTGTACCTAAATAATGGAAGAGGCTCAGTGTTTGGGCTGTGGCTCACACTATAAACTGCCTTTTCTTTTTTCCTGGTGTTCTAGGAAGCATACTGCTCTGCCCATCCCTTGGAAAGGTGCTCCTCTTACTAAGAGCCATATGGGGAAATAGTAATCAAAATAAATCATTTCTATTTTATTAGAATTTATTAGAATTACAGTACAGGAGCTGGGAGAACAAGAAGATGGGAAATGGGAGAGCAGGAAATTGATTGTGCTGAGCCAGAGGTGTTGGGGCGTCTGTCATTCTGTGTGACATTGAGATTGAAAGTGACCTGGTTTGCCTCTTGACTTTGCATCAGCAAATTTATCTCTGTTAGACAGAGATGCTGTGCTCTGAGTCACAGGCTGTCTACTTCTGCCCAAGTGACAAAGGATTTCTGCAGAAAAATCAACCTCTTAGAGAACTCCCAGAGTCTGCCTTCATCCTAACTCTGCCTAGCTATCCCAGAACAAGGCCTTGAGCATTCTGATTCCACATCCTGCCCTCTATCCAGCCCCTGCTTGAGGTCGGCTCCTCAACATTCTTCTCTGTGTCAAGGAAAGATCCCTTAATGAATCCCTGAGATACCGCTCAAGCCCTAAAATCCTTTGATGTAATTAAGTTATGCTACTGAAAAGCAAATGCTTGATGATGTCATCCTGGTCACAACTACACATCAAAATCAAAAAGAGGAGATGGACTGACAATACACTGGCTAGAGCCTTTGCCTGTGCAAGTTAACCTGGGTTTAATCCCTGGCATCCCAGGGCTTCTTCAAGCACTACAAGTGATTCCTGAGTACAGAGACAGGCGTAACCCTGACACAGTCAGATGTGACCCCAAACAAACAAACAAAATCAGAAACAAACTCGTTCTACTTGGAGTGTATAAGCCTCCCATACATAACCTGGTCCCTCCACTGCTTTCATTATATCACATGTTTGTGCTCTCTTAAGCAGAGTCAATGCTAAGGGACCTATGCTTTCACCACATGATTATTCTTGATGCTGGCACACCTTATCACTACTGGATTGACGCCTCAACAACTTGCACCATCTCTGAGGTACAGAAAGGTCTCTGAACTTTCACTTGATGGCTGATACCATTTGCAGTCCTATGATCCAGCTCATGCTTGTCTTGAAGCCATCTCTGTCATGGGGTTTCCAGAAAGTGGCCCTCATCTAACTTCCATAGAAACCCTATGTATACCCTCTAGAACTATGCTGTCCAGAATGAATGCCATAGGTCACACAACACTATTGATTACTTAAGGTTCATATAATCTAGTTAGTGGTGATATTAAGGGTAAACTGCAAAGCAAATTTCAATGACCTCAGGGGTGGAAAGAAAAATGCAAAATACCTCAATAATCTTATATTGTTTGTATTTTGATATGACGACATTTGGGATATAGGGGTAAAATTAAATATTTTATTCAAATTAATTGCATTTATTTTCACTGTTTTTAAAGTGGCACGAGAAAATTACTCTATTTATTTCTACTTATTCATGCTATTAATATTAGATTGCACTAGCCTAATAGATTTATATTCCTAGAGCCACTCATTATTAGTTGTAACCTAGGGCAAATGGTTTGACTTCTCTGAAATTCAATTTCCTTCTTTATGAAATGTAGGTCCTTTAGAGGTTTTGGCATATCAAATACACGCCAGTTTGCCAGGCTCTGCCTTGAGTGTAGTATACTCTTAGTAGCTTGCCGGGCCTCTGAGGAGGGGTGGGTAGAATATTCTTGGTAATTTAGAGATAAATCTGCCCGTGTATCTAGTCTGTGGTTCAAGAATTCCTGGGCTTGAACTGGAGGGTAGGTCTCTGTAGGATGGGTCTCTGTAAGATGGGTCTCTGTAGGGTGGCCTCTGACAAGCCAAGCTTGAGACTGGCTTAGTTTCTTTGGTGGAGCTCTGACGAGCTGTGGTGTCCAGATGATGAAAAATTGCTGCCAGCATGGTGTGGAATTCCTCTGGGTTCTTCTGAGGCTATATTGGAATAGTGGGCTCAGGTCGGAAGTTGCTCTCCATCCCTGACCCATCGTGGTCAGCAGAGTGCAGGGAGTGCAATGGAGAGCGCTGGCAGCAGCTCTGCCTGGTGTATTTATTTGTCTTTATTGAAGATGACAAATGAACAGCAACCCTCTGCTTCTCCTCTTGACTGATTTGGAAACAATCAGAGAATTCTGCTGATTATTACACAGGACATCGGAATGTCCAGGTTCATCCTGGGATGAACCCAGAACCACAACAGAGCCTGACAAGCTACCGCTGTATATTTGATATCCAAAAACAGTAACAAAAAAGGACCTCACTCCCAACAAATGGAGACGTTCATGGTGACCGCCTCCAGCAAATCGAAGAAGAACAGGAACACAAGTGATACAAGTGATATAAGTGATTACACAGGACTGAATTCTCCAGCTTTCTTTTGAAGACTCCTGTCCTGGTCTTGTTAGAATTTCAGCTCTAAATTATCTAGGTAGGCTGGGCCTAGACTCTCCCTAGCACACCAGCCTAGCAGAAATTTCAAAATCAATGCAAGCTTCCTGAATCCCACATGTGGCACCTGTCTTCAAAAGGAAAACTGTCTTCTAAAGGATGCCTGTCTTCAAAACTCTCGAGCTCATTCACCAACATGGCAAGGTGCGAGCCTCAGGCAACCAAACGCTAATCTCCAAGCTGGCAAAGCAGTGCAGAGAAGCTATAAAGGTAGACCTCAAAGAGAGAAAAGCAGAAATAATGGCTGATGCAACAGAAGCTAGGAAAAAGCATTTGCCTGTCCTTCGCCAACTATAAGACCAAGATGACTGCCCTCCCATTTCCTATTGGATTTATCACATCTTCCCAAAAGGCAATGGAGAAGATTATCCATGACTTCTACTCAGATCTTTTTGATAGCCACCTGCCCATATACCAAATTCCACAGGATGGATATATCGCTCCCAACATTTTCCTTCTGAAACTGACATGCCATTTTGTTGGTAAAGAAGTGAACAGCACCAGGACCAGAAAGTCAGACCTGAACACCTGAAAAATCTGCCATCGATACTCATCAATACACTGGCTCGGCTCTTCACACGGTACTGTCTGAATGCAAGGTGGCCTCCCAATGGAAAGCCAGCATGACAGTTCTACAGTTCAAGAAGGAGACATCCACAATATTGGCAACTATCTCCTGTTGTACATCATCTACAAGCTGTTCACTTGAGTCATCCTGAACAGGATTAGCAGAACATTAGATGAAGGACAACCATGTGAGCAAGCTGGCTTCCGGAAAGGATTCAGCACATTCGACCACATCCACACGGTAACCAAGCTCATTGAAGTTTGTATGGAGTTCAAGATGCCGCTCTGTCTAACATTCATTGATTTAAAGAAAGCCATTGATTCTGTTGAGACCAGGCAGTCATCGAAGCCCTAGCCAAACAGGGCATTCAAACCCAATACATCAAGATCCTTCATGAGCTGTACTACAGATTCACCACCAGGATCTCACCATTCTACAAGGAAGTGATCATTGTGTCAAAAGAGGGGTTCGACAGGGTGATACCATTTTACTGAAACTCTTCAGCATCACCCTGAGAACATCATGCAACTATTAGAATGGAAAGGAATGGTAGTAAAGATAGATGGTCGGCAACTACACCGTCTCTGCTTCACTGATGACATCATTCTAATAACACCAAACATTAGCCAAAAAGCACAAATGCTGGCTGATTTCATCTGAGAATGTGGAAAGAAAGGTCTACAGCTGAATCTCAATAAAACAATGTTCATAAAACTATCTAGTTCCAGATGCTCCATTCACTCACAATGGAACAATCATCTCTGAATTCAGCAGTTATGTGTACCTAGGTCGAGAACTCAACATGATGAATGACTTAAAACCTGAGCTGCGCACAAGAGGAAGAGAGTGGCATGGAATGCCTTCAAGACCATGGAAGAAATGGCTAAAAGGACAAAGAACCTCCAGTTCTGGCCATGTCTCTTTGACTGCACCATTCTCCCTACATTAACATATGCCTCATAGACCTGGGTCCTATGAAAGCAGGATTAGAATGCTATTCGGGTCTCCCAAAGAGGAATTGAAAGAACTGTGTTTGAATTTTTGCCTCACTAAAGTGAGAGAAGGATTTCGGAGTTCTGACCTCTGTCGACGAGCAAGAGTCAAGGACACTGTCTCATTTGCCAAGGCATTGAAAATCAGATGGGCTGGAAATGTAATGTGACTTGGAGATGACCGCTGACTAGAGTCATTACCAACTGATCCCATGGGACGTCAAAAGATTATGGTACTGCCCAGATGGTCAGACTTCTTTGTCAAGACCCTGAACGAATGTTTTGAGGCTCTTCATGTTCCTGGAGCAAGCAGATGCCATTGGGCTACACTGGCGCATGATAGGTTATATGGAAATGTTACTGGTGCCCGCCAAGCAAATCGATGAATAATAGGATGTCAAGTGATCAGTTGATCAAGATATAGTATTATCTCTTAAGGTGACAGCTAAAAAAGAAATATTGTATAACTGGTGCTATAAGATCTCTATCAGAGTGACTATGATTTTATTTTATAGAATTAATATGTATAATGGTAGCCTCAAGGGCTTATTTACCTAAAAACCTAGTTTAGTTCATGTACCTCACACCACGTAGGTGTTCCACATAAAGTAGGTTATAACCGTACATTTCCTCCTTGGTGGTATATGTCTGAAATCCATCACCAGTACACCTGCAGATGTTAGCAACCTTTGAGCCCTCCCAATCTCCCACTCCAAATCTGCTTCCATCCCACTCTAATACTTTCCTGACATGCATACTTGTTGGGATTCTGCAGGGAGCAGCCTCCCCAGGAGTCATGAATCATTGTGTGAACTTCTATTGTTGCCAAAGTTGAGCAACTAAACAGATTATTTTCTCCAGCTATTTCTGGGCCCTATTCAGAAAATCCTTTTTCTAAACATAAACTTCTAAACCAGCAGCAATTTATTTTGAATAAATGTTACTCAAGTTGATTCCTGGGAAATAAAAGGCCAGGATATGGCACCAACGGGATAACTCAACAGACTGATGTGCAGACCTGGTATGCTGCAATCCAGAGTTTGACCATCGGCACTTCATGGTTCCATGAGAACCACTTGGGTGTGGTTCTGCTGGGCCTAGCACTGCCAACCACATCAGCACATGAGGGGCCCAAGCATTAGCCTCCAGATTCACCAAATTGAACTGAGTGTTGCTGGAATAATGCCCAGGCATCTTGAGCACTGCCTGGGAGACTCAAAGCCCAGTGCCTATAAATACCATTAGGATTTGATTGAGTTATAATATAACAGTTTTTCCATGAGGTCCTTTCCAAACTCCCAAAAATCAATTTAATTCTAATACAGACTAGTTGCCATGCATGCCTTAATTCCACACAGATCTCTATGCCCAAGTATTCTGAAAAAATGTGGACCCTTAAGCCCTCTTTCTGAGCATCTGTCAGCTTTGAAGAACAAGAGTGTCAGCTTTGAAGAACAAGAACCAGAGGTTGGAAATATTGGTAAAATTGCAGCCAGGGGGCTGACAGATAGTACAGGGGTTACTGCATACTTCTGACCCTAGTTTGAATCACTGGTGCCACATATAGTCCCTCGAGCACAACCAGGGTTAACTCCTGAGCATAGTACAGGACTCAGCACACTGCGTGTGAGCCAGCCCCACCCCCAAAATCAATTTCTAGACTGAATTCATTGATGGGTTCTAAAGAAAAATAGTATGAGACTAGTATCCAAGGACAGGGAAAATAGATACCAGGAGGACATGTCTATGGTTGACTTTTACCACATGTATGGGGTGGAGGAGCAGAGAGTAGATAAGGTAGAAAAGAGACAAGTTGAACAATAATAGTTGGAAACTGTAATGCTAGACTAGAACTGAGTGTTGAAAATAGGTCAAGGGATATACATGATAACCTTTCATAGTCTGTATTGCAAACCAGAATGCACAAAAGAAGAAACAGAGAGAGAGGAGAGAGAGCCATAGAGGCAGATCATCAGGGGGTGGGTGGGAGGGAAACAGGGCACATTGGTATTAGTGTTAGGAAATTTGTATTGGTGGAAAGATGGGTGTTGGAACACTGTGTGACTGAAATTCAATTATGAACAGCTTTGCATTGGCCCATCGCACAATGATTCAATAAAATATTTTTTTTTTAATGTCGTGAAGAAACTATCTGGTCTGGATTAGCCTGAAACCATCTTAATATAAGCATTAATTCTCAAGCATTCTATTGTAGGTAGACTATTTCTCAAAAAATAAAGTTTGGTATTAAATAGATGGTGGGCATGTGATATGGGATGGAATCTAGAAAGAGTCATCATTGGATAAAGGATGCCATCTGGGTAGGGAAGGAATAGACAGGAGAAATCCCTTTGGAGATGAGAGGATGCACAGCTAAATTACATGGTGAGAGAGGGAATGGAACTTCCGTAGCCAAGCATTGGCTCAATTCTACAGCCTTTCCTGTAAACTGGCTCTTGGGCTTAACACTCCTCAGACATACTGTACTCATACAATAATTTATGTACATAAGTGAATGTGCATGTGTTTATGTGTGCATGCATACATATGTATATGTCTGCTTATTTACCCACAGCCTCCCTTGCTAAACAGGAAATTCCATAAAGAGATGGCTATTGTCTTCACCGTGTATTCCCAATGCCTAGTGCACCAAAGATGCTCTATGCACAGCTACTGAAAGAATGAGTTCATGGGTGGATTATGTCCATATCTTCGAACCTTTATTCTCATCTAATATCTGGCCTTATTCTTCTTTTATTTCTATCCTTTCCCCAAAAAAACATTGACATTTTGTACCCCTAATCATGAGAACACCTTACTGGAGCCAACAACCACGCGCAGAACCGTGTTATCCACCTGTGTCTCTTAGCTGGGGTCTGCTATGCCTCTCCTTCAGAGGTTCAGTATTACTCACCAGTAAAGTTGTTTTCAATATATTCCTTATACACTGTTGCATTTGCAGCATTTCAACAAAGGAGAAAATGAGCTGACACAAAGGAGGAGAATTCCACAAGTCATAGAGAGCTTCTCTGCCAGAATCCTTAGCCTCCACCTAAACAAAAATAGCATGCACCACAATACTTATATTTAGACCAGAAGACATTTCCACAGATTTGACAAGGTCGTATGATGTCATTTCACTGAAGTTGTTCCAGAGATGACAAAACTAAGAACATTCATAGAGATTGCTTTATCCCTGGAGATGCTGTAAAAGTTTGACACTTACGAGAAGGAGGGGTTGGGGGGACAGCTGTTGGGATGGCAAATCAGACACTGCCAGCATGGGGTAGCTTCAGCAACTGTGTTCCCTAGGTCACATCATTGTCTTAGCAAACGCAGAGGCTGTTGTCATGTCTAAAAAATAAAGAGGAGGACGTTACACAGAATTATTCAACAAAAATGCAAAAAACCACAGCTCATCATAATTCAGTCTGGTCTGATTTTACAATCAGATGAAAAACCTTTCCCATTCAAGTCCTATATTGACTATCAAAGCCATAGTTCTGAGCAAGAGGCAGAAAGTTCACTGCACTGAATTTCCCACAGAGGTCTTCCTGCTGTCTTCTGGTAAAAGAAGATCAAGTCAGTCCATTACCCAAGCGTATCAGGGAATGAATGATGAACCCCTGGCTAGTCACTGATTTGGCCTGAGGAGAAAAGAAAGGCAAAAATCACAGTTCCCTGCTTGTACTTTTGTGTGCTGAATTTCTTCTCTGGGGTGGAATTAGTTTGTGACCTACAAAAGCATATAAGAGAAAGCTAATTTCAAATCCTATGTCTGTCATTCACTAGATATCTGATGGCAAATAAGGGACCTAACCTCTCTGTTCCTCAGTTTCTAATTTTTAAATGGGATGTTATAATAAGAGCTTTATTAAAGTGTAGTCAATTGAACATTCATTAATTTATCACCTACTGTGATATGGACACTATATTCTCAGGTTCGTAGGATAATTTCTTAAGATGTAAAGCAAAAACATTATCAGGTCCACATGAAGCTATATTCAAATCTGTACAAATTGACAGTAGCCTAATAAATTAGTGAATTATGTACTATATTAGTAGTTGATAATAACTGCAGAATTAAAATATAAATCATGTGGTGTATAGAAAAGATGGTTACAAATTCTTTTCATTGAGAAGAAAGTATGATTTCCAATTACTTGTATGAGGGGATTTCCCATAATAATTTTATGACTAAGAGAATGTAGCCAAGTGACAGTCTGGGAGTTGAAAGACAAGGTCAAATAAAATATCTTACATTTTTCTTCTGGAACTTGTGGAACATTCTTTCTGAGAGCTCTGAGTCATAGTGTAGGTGCTCTAGTTAACCATCCAACTGAACATGGCTTCTAATCATCATTGCCCCCACCAAAATATCAGACATGGGTGAAGTGCTCTGAACCGTCTGACCAATCGATCTCAGCTAATTGCCCCTGAATTGCCTAAATAAGGGCACACCTGAATTAGGGCATGTAGTAGAAAATTTGTCCAGGTGTAACTGACCTGAACAACTGAATACAAACAAAAAATAAGATAAACATAAAACGTTTTAAATAAATAACCTTAAAATCACTAAATCTTGTAATAACTTGTTATACAGCAATAGAAAACCAGAATGTCATGGTAGAGGTTGTTGAATAGAATGCATATAAAGACCTTGGACCAGAGTGGCTGCTGATCCCTTTGGGGATACAGCTTCCAAACAAGTAAGTGAAACAAAACACAGCTCAGTCCAGTTGTCACAAAATGGCAGCAAATATTTTATGTCCATTAATATTTCTCACAAGTCTTCTCTCCTTTCAACAGAAACTGTTCCAAAGTTAAAGTTCTGTGTTAAGCACATTAAAATGGTGTTTATATGTTTAATGTATGGGAAACAGGCTTTGCTTTTCTTCTTGAAAATTATATCCCTGGGAAAGAGCAGGTGTGGAGAGGATGATACGATAAGGAGAGAACCACAAAAGCATAAAGACATTCAGGGGATAGAGCAGACACTGCTTTCTTAAGGGCAGAGGTTGCTTAGCCTTAATTGATCTTAAGAAAGTAAGTAAAATTGCGTATCATTAATCCTCACAAATTTCTCATAAGTCTATTTTATAGAAGCCCATGGTTATATATCTAAAAGTTCCTTGTATATACTCTGCTTTTCTTAGTTTTAAATATTAAGGAAGGAAAATAATCTCCAACTAAAGAATGGAAACTACTTGTAAACCTAAAAAAGACTGGAATTTCCTTGGAAGAAAATAAGAAGAGCATTTTTATTCATTAATAAGACATTCATTGTTTAAGCAGAATTTTAGTTAATGATTCATGTAGTTTAAAAAATGAGGAAGAAAAGAACACCGTGCCCAAAAAGGTAAAGAACTCAAGTAGTCATTCTAAAAAAAAAATTAAAAGTTGTAAGATGACAAGAGTTATTTGGAGATGTAAATGAAATGTGAATGAAGTATAGGGGAGAATCAGGTGTAAAATGTCATTTAAAATATTAAGTGCTAGGCAGGGGAAAATTGGGCAGAGGAGTCACAGAATTTGCAACTAATCAAAGATTAGTTAGATTTTTTTGATAAAGGGTCTTTGATCCCTCTACCTGATCCAGTGTATAATATAACCATCTCTTCTACATGATTAGGAACTGAAATAATATTTACTATAGTTACATAATGATATTACTCATATATTCATCTAATATAAGTCACCATCTAATGCAATATATTCAATATAATTCATCCTTTAATACCAGATATTCAAATTGCAGGCATAGTACCAGTAAGAACTCATTCTACTTCTCAGCACATAGCTCATATATTCAAGGATATGGAGAGAGTGGAGTCATCACTATAATATGTATGTATATATAAAATTTAATATATTTATAAGTCATAGGAGATTATAGTCTAGATCTCAAAGGGACTTAGATGAAGGAATAAGAAATCCTAATGAAAAAATATATTAGGTATCTTCTGAACTTACAAGAAAGAAATATTTAAATCAAGTAATAGAATACCCAGTTTACTATAGTAGGAAAGAAAAGAAAGAAGAACCAAATGAAAGAGGTCTTGATTTCCTATCTCCTCTATTGGAATCTCATTCTTATTTGTTGGAGAAAGAACAAAATGAGGAAAGGAACAAACCTCTGTCAGTGCCAACTTCATGCAGGGAGTTTGGAAGCTATTATTTAATTAACTCTCCACAGCTACCTTACAAAGAACAATTACAATTAAAGAATCAAAGATCCTTAGAGGTTAACACAAGTGGTGTAAATATATGGCCATCTTTCCTGAGGTTAAATCCAACTGAAGCTCAGAAAGTTCAGGACCTTGCCATTCCAATAAATTATGCTGTTTTATATACTGAAACTTTTTCCAAATCCAATAATTAAAAACTGCAACTTTTGATAAAGATGGGTCTGCTGTTCCACTTAGAACTCTCTCTGTTAATAACAGGACATTACCCCACTCACAGACCTTCTGTGTTAGAGGTATAACATAGCTGGGGAACTTCAGGAGAACAAGAATTCTAACTCTGAAGGGCTCTGGTCATTGACTTTTATAGCAGAATAATTCATCTGTATCAGGATAAATCACCTTTTGAAGAATATTTTATATAAAAACTTCTACTTAATTTCAGGTACAGATTTGGATTCAGATTGGAGATGGCAGCTAGGGAAATACTTTCCATGTCGGTTTGCAGGTAGGTAGACCATGGACAATGGAACATGGACTAGAAGTTCTGGATGTTTCAGATTTAAGATAAGCACATTATTTTTTTTCTCGCTCTCTTTTTTTTGGCTTGAACAGTATACACCCTAAGCATCACTCACAAAGAATAGGTAAACTGTGACTTAATAGGACCTTTATTGTGCAGTCAGGGTCCTTACACAAAAACAGAATCTATATAGGCATTTCATGCAGAGACATTTATTACTTGTGTGCAAAGGCACAGATTACATACATAATAGAATAGCAAGAAGTTATGTACAGTTTACTGAGAATTACAGCCCATCACACCCACAAATAAAACAAGCAAAGGGGGCAGAGATGGTATTTCTGGAGTTTAATCAGTTACTGACCTGGAGTAGGCTTATGGAAAGGTGAACTCCAAATAGCGGTGGAAGCCATGAGGAAATGCTACTCAGAGCAGAGTCTGGAAATCAGGTGCATTTCATGATCCCACCGAGGGACAGAGGAGGAATTCTGATGGCCCAAATAATATTTATGCTTAGAGAATACTCTTTCCAGGACTCTCAAGGCTGGGTGAGCTCAGAACCAGTGGACCCTCTACTAAATATTCTTTTTTTCTTAAATATTTTATTGAACCACTGTAAGATATACAGTTTCAAAGTTGTTCATGTTTGGGTTTCAGTTACACAATGTTCAAATAGCCATGTCTTCACCTTTACAGTTCCCACTACCAATGGTCCCAGTTTTTCTCCTGCCCTACCTCACACCCACCCCCAACCTGCCACTGTTGGACACATTTTTTCTTCTCTCTTTTTCCCCCTGATTTTTCTTTAGGCACTGTGGTTTGCAATACTGACACTAAAAGAATGTTATGTAATATCACTTTACCTCTTTTCAGCACTCAGTTCTTGTCCAGAGTGGTCATTTCCAACTATCATTGTCATAGTGGTCCCTTCTCTGCCTTAACTGCATTACCCCCCCACCACCTGTCGTAAGTCTTACCATGGCCCAGTCTTCCTGGGCCTTGTTTCTCCTATCTTCAGGCTTTTCTCAAGCATTTTTTTAATGTTCTGCAAATGACTGGGGCCAACCAATTTCTGACCCTCTCCCTCTGACTCATTTTACTCTGCATAACAATCTCCATGTCCAGCCAGGTTTAAGCCAATTTCATGACTTTGTTTTTCCTAGAGGCTGCATAGTATTCCAATGTGTAGCTATACCATCATTTCTTTATCCACTCATCTGTTCTCGGGCACTTGGGTTGTTTCCAGATTCTGGCTATTGTGAATAGTGCTGCAATAAATATAGGAGTGTAGATACCTTTTCTATATTATGTTTTTGGCCCGAAGCTATATTTCCAGGAGTGGTTTTTTTCCAGATGGGTCATATTGAAGCTCAATTTCTAGTTTTAGTTTTTTTTGAGAAATATCCATATTGTTTTACAAAAGGACTCAGTTGACATTCCCACCAGTAGTGAGAGAGCCCCTTTCTTTCCACATCCACACTACTACTGGTTGTTCTTGCTCTTTTGTTGTGTATGTCTTCCTGGAGTGTGAGACAATATCTTATTGTTCTTTTGACTTTCATCTCCCTTGTTGATCAGTGATGTGGAACATGTTTTTTGCTTGCCTTTTGGCCATTTCTGTCTCTTTGGATCTACTAGATATTCTGATGCAACAGGTGAAATAGGGTTAGCTCAGGGGTATTTTGAATTGACAAATATGTACAGACAGGTTTGAAAAACTGTTAGCCATAAGTTTCAAAAGAATGGATGTCTTTATCATTGTATCTTCATTTCAGTAGTTCCATAGTGTCTAGCCTAACATTGCATGATAATGTTCTTAATCTATACTCATAGGATGATAATATAAGTGAATGAATGAACAGTAATGAAGCCCATCCTTTTTCTGCTAGTATAAATGGATATTACTACAGAGTAGAGGAAAATAAGAGTAAGAAGTAAGTCAGTGCTAAAGTGATGAACATAGCTACCAATGCTAATCCCATGCAAGCGTTTTTTACTTTTAGAAAGATTCACTATCTTTTTATTTTAAAGAAAATTGTCATTTATCATTAATTTATGACACACAAAATTTATGAAGTGCAGCTTCACATCTATATTCGTGTCTAAACCTCACTAATCTCTAGTGTCAACACAAATCAAAATGATCCCCTATTGTCAACCTTATCCCTTTCCTCCTTTTGCCAGTAACTACAATAGTAACTACAATAGCATGATACCGATATCCAATTCATTGTCAAGAATCAGTTGGGGGCCAGAGCGACAGCACAGAAGGTAGGGATTTAGCCTTGCATGCGACCAACCTGGGTTTGATCCCTGGCATCTCATATGGTCCCCTTAGCACGGCCAGGAGTAATTCCTGAGTACAGAGCCAGGAGTAACCCCTGAGCATTGTTACATGTGATCCAAAAAGCAAAAAAAAAAGTACTATTGTTATTTTATTTCAACCAATTAATGTGCTCTTGTTATTTGTGTTTTTTAATTTTTTTTATTATACCACCATGAAATATACAATTACAAAAACATTCATGTTTGGGTTTCAGTCATACAGTGTTCCAGCACCCATCCCTCCACCAGCACTCTTATCACTACCAATGTCCCCTGATTCCTCCCCATTCCCCTCCTAGTCTACCTCTATGGCAGGCACCTTTACTTCTTCTGTCTCTGTCTCTCTCTCTCTCTCCTCTCTCCCTCTCTCTCCCTTCTCTTACACATTGTGACTTGAATACATACATTTAGAGGTTATCATGTATATCCCTTTGCCTACATTCAATACTCAGTTCTAGCCCTGGTATTATCATTTCCAACAATTACTAGTACACTGTTCCTTTCTCTGTCTCTTACCTAATAACTGCATTTATTTGCGGGATATAAAATAATAGTATGATACCAATATCCAAGGCCAGGCAAAACATGTATCAGGAAGTCTTGTCAGTAGATGGAATCTACCACAAGTGTGTAGAGAGTAGTTATTTGTGTTTCACATCTAAATGGAACTTTCTGAACATTATCTTTTTGCTTTCTTGCCTTATTTTCTTCAGCATTATCATCTGAAATTGCACCTGTAAGTTGTTGCTCCTAAAAAAAAAATGAACTATTTTACCTATTCTAATGGCAGAGCAAAGAACGATTCCATGGAGTACATATGCCAAACCTATCTTCTATTGATGGATACTTATATTTGCTCATAATTTGGCTATTATGAATAATGTTGCTATAAACATAGGGTTCAAAAATCCTTTGAATCAATGTTTTCAGTTCCTTTAGATAAATACCTAGACTGCATTATCATATCAAATAATATTTTTATTTTTTGAAGGAATCATTTTACCATAGAAACTGTACCAGTGTATGTTTCCACCAGCAGTATAAAAGAGTTATTTTCCTTTACATCCTTATCAATATGTTGTTATTAATCTTTTGTGTAGATCCTCTCTTTAAATTGTGAGGTGTAGTGCATTGTGATTTCATTTTCATTTCTCTGTAGTATATGATACTGAATATTTTTATGTGACTGAGAGCCATTTTCACCTCTTCTTTGAAGATGTGTTAAATCAGGTCTTTTGCCTATTGTTATTGGGTTTCTTGATCTTTTTTATTGTTGAGTTTGTGCATATTTTTTTATAAAAGTTTAATAATGACTCCTTGCCATATGGTAGGCAAATGTCTCCCAATTTATATGTCATCTAGTTTGGATTTGTGATAGTTCCTTTCATTGTATAAAGCTTTTTAATTTGTTGTAGTACCAATTGCTTACTTTTTCCAATCAAAACATTTCAGCCTGAAGAGAAGCGAGAGGACCAAAACATATACATAAGAAGGTACAAATAATCAAGTCCAGATGAAAAGTCATGTAGGGCTTCCACAACCCTAGCTTCATAAAGGCAACTTACCTGTTGAGTGTACCTTGGTTTTTATTTCAGCCTTCCTCATTCAAAATAGGGTGTTCTCACATTATGTTCGAGTGTCTAAGTATAATATACTGTAGGTGGGAATTAGGCACCTCTCACAAGGGTCCAGCTTATCAGTGGAGCTCCATATAACCCATGAGTTGCCATAAAAGGCAGCTTACCCATATCTAACCTGGCTACAGATGCACATCGCCTGCCCTTCTAGCAGGTGCCTGGAATAAACCTTGAGTGCTATTTCCACACCCACCCCGCTTCCCCTTTCTTTATGCCTACTTCACCTTATATTTGTTCATTCTCTATTTCATCTTTTCCATATTCCTTTTTTTCCATCACATCCCTCACTTCTTTTTTCTCCCTATCTAGTTCTTCTTGTCCTATGATCTCACCTATTCTTTGATCAAAACCTTCCTCAGTAATGATATCTATTTTCTGCTGGATGAAATAGTTCTAAGTTCAGACATGTCCTTGAATGTCCTCATCAGGGAGGAGGGATGATACATGGCTCTATAGAATAATGAACAGCGATTGCCCTGATTACTCATAGAGAACTTAAGGCACTCTCAAATTGACATAAAAGAGCTTCTGGCAAGGTCACAGCAGCTACTTTCAAACGAAGACTGACTTTTCTTATCTCTCCTGTCCATATATTGACATATATTGATGTATATTGAATATATTGGCAATTCCATCAGAGAGCTCCTGGTCTCC
>JAJIBD010026238.1:0-21572 GCA_021461705.1 Cryptotis parvus
TTTAATTGTCAGAAATTTCTGGGGGGTAAGAAAACAGTAAACCAGACTTGGGGTTATTGATCTCAAAATGATCTCAAAAACATTTCTGTCAGGGCTGGAGCAATAGCACAGTGGGTCGGGTCTTTGCCGTGCATGCAGCCAACCCGAGACAAAATAGAAGCGGAACAAGGAAAGCCTCTTCAGGGGGTGTTGAAAACTGGTTGGTCACATAGGGGAAAAATCGCTCCAGACTTTAATGCTATGTGCAGAAGTCAAATCAGAGGCCAGAGCGATAGCACAGCGGGGGGGCGTTTGCCTTGCACGCAGCTGACCGGGTCCGATCCCCGGCATCCCATATGGTCCCCTGAGTACCGCCAGGAGTAAATCCTGAGCGTAGTGCCAGGAGTAACCCCTGATCGTCACCAGGTGTGACCCAAAAAACAAAGAAAAAGATGCCTACCATGGAGTGTGCACATGTGAGAGGCCACACTCAGCCCCGACGGCAGACAGCCCACACCTAGCAAGCCTGAGCACCGTGGGTGAGCCCCCACAAGCAAAGGAAGAGAGGAAAGTTGTTAGCGATGATTTTCTCCCATGGTAGTTTGCCGCGAATGGACTTTCTAATGCGCTGCTTCTGTCTCTGTTTTTTCCAAGCTGTTTGGTGTGTTCTGGGCCGCCTACAGCGCTGCTTCATTGTTGGTGGGTGAAGAATTCAAGACCAAAAAGCCTCTCCTGATCTACCCAATCTTTTTATTATACATTTATTTTTTGTCCTTGTATACTGGGGTGTGATTGACTATCCATGAGTCGGAAAAGACAGCGTCCCCTGTGTATGCTGGGAACTCTGAGGGGATCCGGGAAAGTCCGTTGCTGGCTGAGTTTACACTTCACAGCTGCAAATGCAAGCTTAAGGTCTTTTTAAACAATGCTTTTGTATTTGATTCAAGATCGCTGTTGTCTGGAGTTTGTTTGGTCAGAATTCTAAATTCTGTTTGATTCTTTTCATATCCTAGTGAATAAAACATAAAAGACTTGTGTTTTTAAGATTGTGTCAGTACTCACCCTAAACACTTGTGCCAAAAGCACCTGCAGTGGTAATTAGACTTCACTGAAAGGTAAAGAGGACAACTTCTGAATAATCTAAAAGTGCAATTTTTTTCCTTAAAGGGTTTTCTCCTGCATTGCAGATCCTGTAGATATATGTGTATATTTATATAAAATATATTTATGAAATAATTCTTATTTACAAAATATATTTCTGAATAGTCTAAAATTAAGATATTTTAAATCTGATGCTTAAACTTTCTTTAATTTCACCATTAATCTTTTTATTTGTAAATTTTAATTTGTTTTTTAAATTATATATAATTTTTAAAATCTCATACTTGCTTCAAAATATCCTTGTCAAGAATTCTTAACTACTGGCCAGAGCGATAGCACAGGGGTAGGGCATTTGCCTTACGCGCCCAACCAGATTCAATCCCGGCATCCCATATGGTCCCCACACATTGCCAGGAGTAATTCCTGAGCGAACAGCCAGGAGTAACCCCTGAGCGTTGCTGGGTGTGACCCAAAAAAGCAAAAAAAAAAAAAAGTCTTAATTACTAGAACTAATTGTACATTTACTGATGTAGACTTGATTTGTTTGTGCTTTTTAAAAACTGTTTTTGAATGTCTGAACATCTGATCTAGAGTTTCTGTTTATCTTTCTGACCAAAGGAGCAAGAGGTATACTAGATAATGGCTTTCATTAAAATTGTCGAATGTAGTCAAGTGGTAATATAGCATCAGTAAATATTTTTGGGTGGTACAAATTTAGAAAATCATAAAAATTGCTGGAAAAGAGACCTCTAAATCTTGTGGTCCTGAACAATGTCACATGAACTAGAAAAATAAAATGGTTCCCAGCCGTGTGTTTTGTTTTATAACAACTTGTCCTGTATTACTTGATATTGTAACAACTAGTAGGTGCTCTTTAACAGATGTACAGTAGTCACTAAGGGAGGGTGAAAACTTTTACTAATCATTGTTTGTTGCAAACACGTTCAAATTCTAGACTTACCTTTAGTATTACTTCGTAAAAATAGATACATCGGCCAGGAGCGATAGCACAGCAGGTAGGGCGTTTGCCTTGCACGCAGCCGACCCAAGTTCAATCCCCAGCATCCCATGTGGTCCCCTGAGCACCGCCAGGAGTATTTCCTGAGTGAAGAGCCAGGAGTAACCCCTGAGCATCTCCGGGTGTGACCCAAAAAAGCAAAAATAAATAAATAGATAAATAAATAAATCACAAGATCAGTAGACATCCCGTTGTTCCATTGATTTCCTCGAGCAGGCGCCAGTAACATTTCCATTTGACCCTATCACGTGCCAGTGTAGCCCAATGGCATCTGCTTGCTTCAGGAATACAAAGAGCCTCAAACCATTCCTTCAGGGTCTTGATGAAGTAGTCTGACCATCTTGTAGGTGGGCGGCCACATGATCTTTTGACATCCCATGGATCCAGTTGGAAATGACTCTAGTCCAGCGGTCATCTCCAAATTGCATTACATGTCCAGCCCATCTGATCTTCGACGCCTTGGCAAATGAGACAGCATCCCTGACTCTGGAATAGCGACGGAAGTTGGAGCTCCAGATTCCTTCTCTCACTTGAGTGAGGCGTGGTATTCCAATTATAGCTCTTTTGATTCCTCTTTGGGAGACCCGAATAGCATTCTCATCCTGCTTTCGTAGGGCCCAGGTCTCTGAGGCGTATGTTAATGCAGGGAGAACAGTGGAGTTGAAAAGATGTGCCCGGAGCCGGAAGTTCTTTGTCCTTTTAGCTATTTCTTCGATGCTTTTGAAGGCAATCCATGCCGCTCTCTTCCTCCTGCGCAGCTCAGGTTTTAGGTCGTTCATCATGTTGATTTCTCGACCTAGGTACACATAACTGATGAATTCAGAGATGTCTGTTCCATTGAGAGTGAATGGGGCCTCTGGAACTAGTTCATTCTTTATGAACATAGTTTTCTTGAGATTCAGCTGTAGACCTATCTTTCCACATTCTCGGTCAAAGTCAGCCAGCATTTGTGCCGCTTGGCTAATGTTTGGTGTTATTAGAACAATGTCATCAGCAAAGCGGAGGTGGTGTAGTTGCCGACCATCTATCTTCACTCCCATTCCTTCCCATTCTAATTGTTGCATGACGTTCTCGAGGGTGGCGCTGAAGAGTTTTGGTGAAATGGTATCACCCCTGTCGAACCCCTCTTTTCACATTAATGATCACTTCTTTGTAGAATGGTGAGATCCTGGTGGTGAATCCGTAATAGAGCTCACGAAGGATCTTGATGTATTGGGTTTGAACACCCTGTTTGGCTAGGGGCTTCAATGACCACTTCAGTATCCACAGAATCAAAGGCTTTCTGTAAATCATTGAACATGAGACATTGATTAATGAATAAATACGTCCATAGAATTGCAAGTACAGGACTGTAGCTCAGTGGAAGAGTGCTTGCTTTGCGCATCCATGGCCCTGGGTTCAGTGCCCACCTGCAAAACAACATTGCAAATGCCTGTTAAATGATTGCATTGTCGGCTTTGGTCTCATCTGGAAGCCTTTAACTGATACCCTCAACAGAATACCATAGCCCCTCTCTTCCTGGGCATTCCTTCAGCCTCTCCTGGGGACACAGGAGTCAGCGACTCTGAACCAAGCTTGCGAGCTGGCATGGGTGAAGCCCATCACGCTCCCTTCCCCCTCCTCTCCAGAACATTCAGCGAGCTGCAGAAGTGTGAGCCCCTTTATGGCAGGTAATTTGATCTTACCTTTATTGGTTTTTTAAAATATAGGAAGGACCACAATAATGGAACATCTGGAAGCTGAAATAATATGATAGTAAGGAAGGATCTATGCCAATTCCCCAAACTTCACTGCCCTCTTTCCAGATTAAAAAATAATCCAGACCCGCTTTGGAAATCTGCCTACAAGTAAACCAGCAGCGCCTCCACAGCAGCCCGAGACACAGTGCAGCAGATTTGCTAGGTGCACACATGTGACCCGGGATCAGCCCTGGCTTCTCCTAGGGCTCTCTGAAGAGCGCCAGCTTTGACCTCAAAAAACAAAGACAGGGGCCAGAGCGATAGCCCAGCGGGTAGGGCGTTTGCCTTGCTGCCGGCCTGTGCCGGCCTGGGTTCGATCCCCCGGCATCCCATATGGTCCCCCGAGCACCGCCAGGAGTAATTCCTGAGTGCAGAGCCAGGAGACACCCCTGAGCATTGCCGGGTGTGACCCAAAAAGCAAAAAAAAAAAAAAAAACAAAGACAGTGCTCCCCAGTTGCACCTGACACGCCCACCCCAGTCATTACAGTGCTGACTCCCGGAGAGCGAATCACCCATTTGGGAAACTGATCCATAACTCCAGAAGTGGCAGTTATAAACTGGGACCATATATGGGATGCCAGGGATCGAACCTGGGTCGGCTGCGTGCAGGGCAAACACCCGCTGTGCTATTGCTCCGGCCCCTCAAAAGACTTTAATAGTACAAAAAGCTCTAGCCCCACATCCAATATAATGGAAGACCTCTCGCTCTGGTCAGAACTTAGACCAGGGGCCGGAGAGATGGCCCAGCGGGTAGAGGCGTTTGCCTTGCACCTCGGCCGGCCCATGCCAGCCTGGGTTCGATCCCGGCATCCCATATGGTCCCCCGAGCACCACCAGGCGTAATTCCTGAGTGCAGAGCCAGGAGAAACCCCTGAGCATTGCGGGTGTGACCCACCCAAAAAAAAAAAAAGATCTTAGACCATACACGAGGGTCCAAGTCTCCTACCGAAGAGGATTCCACCAGAGAAAGTCCCACCAAAGTGGATCCCACCAGAGAGGAGTCCCAACCAAAGAGGAGAAAGTAGAAGGTGATGCCACACCCTACTACAGGTCTAAACAAATGATTATGCCAACAAGGACTAATCCCTTCTTCCGAGATTCTCTCCTATGTAAAAGGAGTTTTAACACTGGAAGGGGGCGGAGCGATAGCCCAGCGGTTAGGGCGTTTGCCTTGCAGCCGGCCTGTGCCAGCCCGGGTTCAATCCCGGCATCCCATATGGTCCCCGTGCACCGCCAGGAGGCCAGGAGTAATTCCTGAGTGCAGAGCCAGGAGTAACCCCTGAGCATTGCTGGGTGTGACCCAAAAAGCAAAAAAAAAAAAAAAACCACTGGAAGGGGGCTGGTATAAAGTAACATCTTAATTTCACGGGCTCATGCAATCTAGATGGTACCCACAAGGTCCTTATTTGTTATCTGCACCAGGGTGATTTTGAGGATCTTGTTCTCTGTATACTCGGGTGGCTGTCCCAAGTGAAGAGGCCCCAGGTGCTAGGTGTGTGTTAGCCCCTTTCTGCTAGATGCAGATACCCCTAGAAGCCATGGCACACGTGCATTGCTCGTAAGTAGTGGAAATGGCCAGTTGGCTTCCAGCTGGAGAACAGTTCTTGGTGGAGAGGCCCGTTGGAGGCCTTTGACGAGGAAGCATTCCCTGAGTGATGCTTCACCTGAGAAACTCATAATAGGTAAGAGCCACCAGGCAGAGTAGGGAAGGCAGGTGAGTCGAAACAGCCCATTTGGAGTTTATGAAGTGAAGCGGGTGATGTGAACACCACCACACCTTCACACTCTGGACCGTGATTGCCCTTTTTGGGACACACCCAGCAGTGCTCAGGGATTACTCCTGCCTCTGCATTCCTCCTGGCCGTGACCATATGGGATGCCAGGAATCAAACCCCGGTCGGCCGTGTGCAAGGCAACGCTCTCCCGCTGGACTGTCGCCTCCAGCCGCATGGACCATGTTTTCCTTATCAGAGATTGTGGTTTTAAATGCATCAGAGGGACCGGAGCGATAGTACAGCGGGGAAGGCATTTACCTTGCGCGCGGCCAACCTGGTTGGATCCCCAGCATCCCATATGGTCCCCCGCACCGCCAGGAGTAATTCCTGAGCATGGCCGCATGTGACCCCAAAACAAAAAAGGTATCAGAATAGGGCTGGGTGCTTTCCTTGCTACAGTTGACCCAGGTTCAATCCCCAGCCCCACATTTAGTCCCCTAGCACCACTGGGTGTGGCCCAAACAACAAAAAAATTGTATCAGAGTGGAGCTGGAATACAGCAGCTAAGGCGATTGCCTTGGGTGTGGTCATCCTAGGGGTGAACCCCAGCACTGCATGTGATACCCCCGAGCACCACTAGGAGTCGTCGCTGAGTACATAAGCCCTAAGACCAGATGTGACCCAGAAGCCCAAAGAAAGTCAGGAGCTAGAGATCCGGCTGGAACAGCACTTCCTGCACCTGCCGCCTCTTCAGCACCAATTCCTGGCGCTGCCTGTGCTCCCCGAGCACAGCCAGGAGGATCCCCGAAGCACTGCTGGGTGCGGAACTCACACCAACAAAAGGCACTGTTAGCTTTAGACTTGCAAATACATAAATACTAAGGTTCAAGGGATTCTTGTGATGACTGAGCTAGTTAATATATGTTCAGTTGGGGCCGGAGAGATAGCCCAGTGGGTAGGGCGTTTGCCTTGCATGCGGCCGGCCCATGCTGGCCCAGGTTTGATCCCTGGCATCCCATATAGTTCCCTGAGCACTGCCAGGAGTAATTCCTGAGTACAAAGCCAGGAGAAACCCCTGAGCATTGCCGGGTGTGACCCAAAAAAGCAAAAAAAAAAAAAAAAAAAAGTTCATTTATTCTCATGGTTGATAAATATTAGCTACTATCTTTAATAACATCAATTTACGTTGGTTTACAAGAAATACCAGTTTTGTCTCTCCTGCCTCTTGTATGTAAGCTTCTTCCACCAGAAAATTAGTTATACTTTCTCCTGAATTGAAGTCATTTAGTTAATTGAAACAAAAGGGTTTCTAGAAATAATTAGAAATGGGAAGTGGTATGTGACTCTGGTACAATGGGTAGGGCTCTTGCCTTGCACATGGAAAACCTACGTTCAATCCCTGTCATTTCATATGGTCCAGGAGTAAATTTACTCAGGAGTAAATCCTGAGTGCAGAGCCAGGAGTAACCCTGGAGCACCATCCGGTGTGACCCAAAAAATCAAAAAAAGAAAGATATTCTACGATTGAAGAGCTCAGACATTAATAATTGAATTATTGTTTTACTTCCAAGCATCCTAGACTGCTTGAACTGCAGGAGTAGATTGAAAATCACATCACAGAGCTCCCGGGGCCAGCATGCAGAGCCTCACAAGCAGCTGGGGAGGCTGGATCTCGGCTCGCGCCGGGCCCAGCTGACTATGGAGCCCCGAGGAGGGCAGATGGGTTTTGGGAGTGGGCCCGTCGCCTCTGGGGGTCCCGGAAGCAGCCGGATGAGACTCGCCCATCACACTAGCCACCATTTTCGCTGTCCAGACGCTGGGAAACTGCCTCACGACCAGATTGACAGAGCAAAATCAGTTTGAGTCCAGGTTGTGCGGCCGCTATGCCGCGATCCACTAAAAATAGTGAAACAGTGATATCTTTTAATGCACTGCATTCCACCGAAGAGCAGGAAAGTTTGGTGGGAAGGAGATATAAGGAGGAAAGAAATGACCTACAGAACCCACCAAGTAGTTGAGGTGCGGGAGGGGGAGGGAGGTGGGGACATTGGTGATGGGAGATGGGTTTGGGTGGAGGGATGGGTGTTGGAACACTGTGGAACCAGAACTCTACATGAGCATCTTTCAATTGTATGTCTAAAATGGTGTAATAAGGGGGCCGGAGCGATAGCCCAGTGGGTAGGGCTTTTGCCTTGCACGCAGCCGGCCCATGCCAGCCCAGGTTCGATCCCCGACATTCCATATGGTCCCCCGAGCACCGCCAGGAGTAATTCCTGAGTGCAGAGCCAGGAGTAACCCCCTGAGCATCGCCGGGTATGACCCATAAAAAAAGCCAAAATAAAAATGGTGTAATAATATTTATGGGGGAAAATAATAAAATTAAATTTTAAAAAATCACATCACACCTTGTATATTTTCTTAATTAGAATGCAGACAGCAAATATTAAAATATAGGAACAGTTTTAGAAATGGGCCTTGTCCAAAATACTGGAGATGTAAATTTGTTAGGTTGTCCAGAGACAGGGGTTTTGGGGCCGAAGCAATAGTACAGCAGATAGGGCGTTTGCTTTGCACGTGGCCAACCCAGGTTGGAACCCCGCATCCCATGTGGTCCCCTGAGGAGTAATTCCTGAGTGCAGAGCCAGGACTAACCCTGAACATTGCCAGGTGTGACCCCCAAGAAAAGTTTTCATTACAATACTTGGGTTTTCTCACGCTCCAGCGAGCCCCTCATGCGTCGGAAGGCCCGAAAGGAAGAGAAAGCCACTGCCCAGTCCGAGAAGAGGCCTCCGGCTCTCTCCTCGCTGGGAGAAGAGGCCCCCGGCTCTCTCTTCGCTGGGAGAAGAGGCCTCCGGCTCTCTACTCAGTTGGGAGAAGAGGCCTCTGGCTCTCTCCCTCGCTGGGAGAAGAGGCCTCGGGCTCTCTCTTCGCTGGGAGAAGAGGCCTCCGGCTCTCTACTCAGTTGGAGAAGAGGCCTCCGGCTCTCTACTCGCTGGGGCCACATCTGTGCCCTCTCTCTTCGGGGTCTCCGTCCTGCTGGCCTTTGGAAGGGGCCACATTCACCCTTGACCTGCAGGTCTCGGCCTGCCAGCTAGCCTGCTGTCTTGGGACTTTGGCGAGCTAACCCCTTATGTAAATGTCTGCACGGAGACCCCCACGCCAGCCATACCGTAGGCTTGTGTCTGGAGACCATTTCCTGCCATTTTTGTAGAGTCTTTCATTCTGGGTAGTCTTTCATTTTTGGTGGGGTTGGGGGTCCCACCTGGTGGTGTCAGGACATCCCTTACTAGGGGGCCCTGTGCAGTGCTGGGGGCCAGACGTGACTCAGCCACGTGCATGGCAAGCGCCCCGACTCGCTGCCCTGTCGCCCCCCAGAGCCCTGCTGAGATAGACTGACGTGACAGTTACCTTTTGCATTTGATGTCGGTGCAGACCACCGGTGACTCGCAGTGGAGTGTAACTACACAGATGTCATCAGTGGAGTGAGTCGGTGTGTTCAAGTGCCGAGGAGAGTTCTGAGTGACAGCTCGGGGCTGAAGGGGGCTCTGCACAGGGGGAGCCGTGAGCCGGGAGTAGCCCCTGAGCATCACAGGGCTGTGCCCCCTAACCAAAAATGAAACTCAAGATCCAAGGCTGCCGTCTCCCACTGGGGAGATCCCGCTGGGGCTCAGCCTTGTGGGTGTCTCTGCATGGCCTGGCAGCCGCTGGGGTTATTGTCTGGCAGCAGAGAGACACGGAGACAGCTGGCTGGGAGGTCAGCTTCCCGTCTGACTGTCGTCCGGCTCGGTGTGGGAGGTCCGTTTCCTCCCGAGAGAGGAAGCTGGGACTCCTCACTGTTTCCCGCCGGCCCGCCTCTGGCCCTTCCCAGGAGCTGGGCCTGGCGTGTCCTGTGGAGCAGCTTCAGACAGAGCGTGTGATGGACTGGGGACAAGAGGCTGTCACTACCCCGAGTAGGATCGACTCTAACTCCCTGCTCCCCAGGGGTCCCCAGCAGGCCGTCCCTCACAGACCCCAGACAGGCAGCGTCCGGATTCCACTGTGCCTCACTGTCACCGCCTTGGATACAGCTACGCCAGAGACCATGAGTCAGTCTTTGCCTTATACATGTGTGAGAAGCTCTGCCTAGACCCCACGGCTGCTCTTCACTGGGGAGCCGTACACAGCGGAGTGCTCAGGGGCTAACCTGGCCTGTGCTCGCGGTCATTGCCGTGCGGGGGATCATATGTGGTGGGACGGAACCAGGGTCAGCCACAAGCGAGGCAGACACCTAAGGGGTCCTCCAGGGCCCGCGCCTTGTCTCTGACCAGGCCTCTTGGTTTATGAAACTGAGCCCCAGTTCTCCCCTACGCTAGTCGGTACCGGGCGAGTTCCTGTTCAGCAAAGGCCTGGAAACACTTTCTCATGCTACCCCAAAGTACAAAGGAGGCATATCTCCCCCTCCCTCTGTACACACCACAATGGGGAAGATCCCAGGCCTAGAGCATTAAGTCTGCGTTGGAAAACGACACCTTTCAGCCCCGAGAGCTGCGCGCTGTGCGCTCATCCCTGGCATGGCACAGACCACAAATACTGCCAGTGTGGCCCCAAGCAGAAACACACCAAGGCTGCACACAGTAGCGTGTTCTGTTTCAGCCACACAGTGGTACTTGGGGCTTATTCGGGGCTCTGTGCTCAGGGATCACTCCTGGTGGGCCAGCTGTGGCCCCAAACCTAAAACAAACCCAGGGCCCGTGACATGCTCCGCTGGGTGTCTGCCACTGCGTGGTCCCCCAGACCTATGCGAGTGCAGTCTTGGAGGTTTCTGAGCACTTCTGGGGAATCCCAAGGCACTGCAGGGGCAGCCCCGCATCCTGGGCCCTCACTTGGAACTGCAGGTCCAGTTAACCCGGTATCACGGGGAGGACCCCCCACCCCATCCCAGTTTCCAGCGCAGGAAAATGCACCATGAGCCTGGGTCAATTTCAGCTAAGTCACAGGAACCAGTTTGAAGGAATTTCCTTAGGTCGACATTGCTGCAACCCGAACCGCAAACTAAAATGAAAGCAAAGGGAAATGAACCTATCGAGCAAGGCTGAAGCCGTGAAAGAGAGAAATCTGAGAGTGGAAAGCAGCGTGAGTGAGTGAGAAATTCACCGTTTCACAGGGCTCAGGGATGTGACTCTGACCGAGAAGGTTGTGTGAGGTCCTAGGTTCAGTTCTGGGTGCCAGAGGAAAGAAGTCATCTTTACTATCACGACCAACATCAACAGCGATGCTGCGGAAAACCGTGGGGAAGTTTGCAGAGCCACAGAACATGCACCACCTGGTCTCAGACCGAGAGCCAGTACAGCAGGCAGGCTTGCACACCGACCTGGGTTCAGTCCTGGCAACACGCAAGATCCACCGAGCACTGACGGCAGTGAGCACAGAGCCAGGAGTAAGCCCCGAGTACCGCAGGTGTGCCCCAAACCAAATATACTAATAATGACAACATTCATGTAATCTCAAGACAACTTCAATGTTGAGGCTAAGCTGAGGCTTCGTGGTGGAGAGAACTGGCAGGTGAGACTGTCGGTGTCCCTTGGTAAGTGAGGGGGCACCAGCCCTCTCCCTGCGGCAGCACCCACAGACCTCGGCCTGGCTCCCCCTGCGCTCCTCCCAGTGCACCTCCCATGCTCCCCCGAGGCACCGCCTGGCATCACGTCCTGGTCCTACCACATTGTTCTTGTTCTTTATGGCCTGACAGGACACACCAAGGCTTCGGTCCCTGAACACCTTCAGATTCAATTACAGGAAACTTGAGGGACAATTGGTGAGATCCGAAAGCAGATGGGAGTTGGATTACAGAAAGGCGCTGTCCTGTGTTTAAGGAAAAGCAGGTCAAGGGAGATCATTAGAGGTAAAGGGCGGAAGGCAATGACTTCCTCTACAATAGCTCGGCCGGGGGCCACAGCACGATGCCCACAGGACAGGGGAGGGCAGTGGCCATGGACGGGTCTGTGGTACCAGGAGTCCCTTTGCACAGTCCCTATAAAGGTCTGTGTGAAACTAAGTCAAAATAAGAGCACAGTGTTTGGTGACTCTGGCGAAGGTCTATGGGTGCCTGACCTCACTCTCTTGTAGACATTGATTATGTGTAGTGGGGTCCGGGCTGGGAGGCAGCACAGTGGGGAGGCCATTGCGTTGCAGGCAACCAACTGGGTTAGATCCCTGGCACCCCGTGTGGTCCCCTGAGCCCACTGGGGCTAAGTCCTGGACACCTCAGCATGGGGTGGCCCTAAAGCCAAAATAAATAAATAAAAAGCATGTACAGGGAGGGCCGGTGAGAGAGAACAGTGGCAGGGGAGGCACCTCCTTGCACGCTGCCAACCCAGTCTTATCCCAGAACACACGCAGTACCCTGAGCACCCCCAGCAGTGACCCTGAGCTCAGCCAGGAGTAAACCCTGAGCACTGCTCATGTGACCCAGCACACCTACCCGCACAGCTCATGTGCACATACATAAAATATTCGGGGCTTTTGTAATGTTTGCCTTTATCCATGCCAGGTGACGGTCAGGGGGGACCAAGGAGTGCTGGGAATTGAACCCCTGCTCTCCTCTCTCTCTCTCTCTCTCTCTCTCTCTCTCTCTCTCTCTCTCTCTCTCTCTCTCTCTCTCTCTCATTTTGGGTCACACCCGGCAATGCTCAGGGGTTACTCCTGGCTCTGCACTCAGGAAATACTCCTGGTGGTGCTCGGGGGACTATATGGAGTGCCGGGGATCGAACCGGAGTTGGCCGTGTGCAAAGTGAACGCCCTCCCGGCTGGACTGTCACTCTCGTCCCTCCCAGGCCTCATAATTGCATGCAAGTGCTCCAGACTGAGTCACAAGCCACACCCTCAGGCCTGCACAACCTCCCCGAAAGTTGTGCGATCCCTGTGTGTATTCATAGCGAGCCCCAGCACCGCCCACATCCCGCTGTCCCTGCTGCCCCTGTCAGTCAGCCAAGGTCCTGCTGTGGCGTGTACCAGGGATTCCACTGCTTAGCCGCAGTGCCCGGGCACCCGCCGTGTGCAGGAAGCTGTGTGCGCTCTAATTGTGCTGTGTTCTCCCTGCTGGCAGTCACAGGAGGTCACTCGTGCAAGTGGCAACCAGAGGTGGGACCTGAGGCCTCACACGGTGACAGCCGTGTCGTAGTCGAGGGGTCATCTCGAGGCAAGTTGAGCATTTTGTTGGTGGTGGCTGGCTTCCACATTCATCTCTAGTGAGTGCTGGATTCTCTCCACTCTCCTGGAACCTCGCTATCCAGAATGGTGTAGAAGGTCTCTCGCGGGGGTCTCCCCTGGCCAGAGTTTTGAGATGAGGGTGGGATAGTTCAGACACAGGAAATTCTGCCTCAGTTTCTGGGCAGTGGTGAGTCAGGTGCTTAACACAGAGTTTCTCCAGTGGCCAGTGCTGACGTTGTGGTTCAGGTAGTTGGTCTGCCCATTGCAAAATACGGAGGGAGCCCCCTCACCTCCCTACGGCCCCGTGTCTCTACCACAGGATACAGAGGGAGACCCTCACCTCCCTGCGGCCCAGTGTCTATCACAGGATACGGAGGGAGCCTCCTCACCTCCTTCAGCCCGCAGTGTCTCTATCACCAGGATACGGAGGGAGCCCCCTCACCTCCTCCAGTCCAGTGTCTCTATCACAGGATATGGAGGGAGCCCCCCTCACCTCCTCCGCCCACAGTGCCTCTATCACAGGATATGGAGGGAGCCCCCCTCACCTCCTACGGCCCGTGTCTCTACCACAGGATACAGAGAGGGAGCCCTCACCTCCTGCGGCCCAGTGTCTATCACAGGATACGGAGGAGCCCCCTCACCTCCTCCAGCCCGCAGAGTGTCTCTATCACAGGATATGGAGGGAGCCCCTCACCTCCTCCGGCCCACAGTGCCTCTATCACAGGATATGGAGGAGACCCTCACCCTCCTGCGGCCAACAGTGCCTCTATCTCAGGATATGGAGGGAGCCCCTCACCTCCTGCCACCAACAGTGCCTCTATCACAGGATATGGAGGGAGCCCCCTCACCTCCCCGCCCAGTGTCTATCACAGGATACGGAGGGAGCCCCCTCACCTCCTTCAGCCCGCAGTGTCTCTATCACAGGATATGGAGGGAGCCCCCTCACCTCCTCCGTCCAGTGTCTCTATCACAGGATATGGAGGGAGCCCCTCACCTCCTCCGCCCACAGTGCCTCTATCACAGGATATGGAGGGAGCCCCCCTCACCTCCGCGCCAACAATGCCTCTATCACCAGGATATGGAGGGAGCCCCTCACCTCCTCCAGCCCACAAAGTGTCTCTATCACAGGATATGGAGGAGCCCCTCACCTCCCTCCAGCCCGCAGTGTCTCTATCACAGGATATGGAGGGAGCCCCCCTCACCTCCTCCGGCCCACAGCCTCTATCACAGGATATGATGGAGGAGCCCCCTCACCTACTCCTGCGGCCAACAGTGCCTCTATCACAGGATGATGGAGGGAGCCCCTCACCTCCTCCAGCCCCACAGTGTCTCTATCACAGGATATGGAGGAGCCCCCTCACCTCCTCCAGCCCCAGTGTTCTCTATCACAGGATATGGAGGGAGCCCCTCACCTCCTCCAGCCCGCAGTGTCTCTATCACAGGATATGGAGGGAGCCCCTCACCTCCTCCAGCCCCGAAGTGTCTCTATCACAGGATACGGAGGGGCCCCCTCACCTCCTCCGGCCCACAAGTGCCTCTATCACAGGATATGGAGGGAGCCCTCACCTCCTGCGGCCAACAGTGCCTCTATCACAGGATATGGGAGGGAGCCCCTCTCACCTCCTCCGGCCCAGTGACTCTATCACAGGATATGGAGGGAGCCCCTCACCTCCTCCAGCCCACAGTGTCTCTATCACAGGATATGGAGGGGGCCCCTCACCTCCTCCAGCCCGCAGTGTCTCTATCACAGGGATGATGGGGAGCCCCCCCTCACCTCCCTTCAGCCCCAGTGACTCCTATCACAGGATATGGAGGGAGCCCCCTCACCCTCCTCCGCCCACAGTGCCTCTATCACAGGATATGGAGGGAGCCCCCTCACCTCCTCCAGCCCACAGTGTCTCTATCACAGGATATGGAGGGAGCCCCTCACCTCCTCCAGCCCACAGTGTTCTCTATCACAGGATATGGAGGGGCCCCCTCACCTCCTCCAGCCCGCAGTGTCTCTATCACAGGATACGGAGGGAGCCCCCTCACCTCCTCCGGCCCACAGTGCCTCTATCACAGGATATGGAGGGGAGCCCCCCCCTCCCTGCGGCCAACAGTGCCTCTATCACAGGATATGGAGGGAGCCCCTCCACCTCCTCCGGCCCAGTGACTCTATCACAGGATATGGAGGGAGCCCCTCACCTCCTCCGGCCCACAGTGTCTCTATCCACAGGATATGGAGGGAGCCCTCACCTCCTCCAGCCCACAGTGTCTCTATCACAGGATATGGAGGGAGCCCTCACCTCCTCCAGCCCGCAGTGTCTCTATCACAGGATACGGGAGGAGGGGGCCCCTCACCTCCTCCGCCCACAGTGCCTCTATCACAGGATATGGAGGGGAGCCCCCTCACCTCCTCCGGCCCAGTGACTCTATCACAGGATATGGAGGGAGCCCCTCACCTCCTCCAGCCCACAGTGTCTCTATCACAGGATATGGAGGGAGCCCCTCACCTCCTCCAGCCCGCAGTGTCTCTATCACAGGGATATGGAGGGAACCCCTCACCTCCTTCAGCCCGCAGTGACTCTATCACAGGATATGGAGGGAGCCCCTCACCTCCTCGCCCACAAGTGCCTCTATCACAGGATATGGAGGGAGCCCCTCACCTCCTCCGGCCCACAGTGTCTCTATCACAGGATATGGAGGGAGCCCCCTCACCTCCTCCAGCCCACAGTGTCTCTATCACAGGATATGGAGGGGAGCCCCTCACCTCCTCCAGCCCGAGAGTGTCTCTATCACAGGATATGGAGGGAGCCCCCTCACCTCCTCCATCCCACAGTGTCTCTATCACAGGATATGGAGGGAGCCCCCTCACCTCCTGCGGCCCAGTGTCTCTATCACAGGATATGGAGGGAGCCCCCTCACCCTCCTCCGGCCCAGTGACTCTATCACGGATACAAGGAGGGAGCCCCCTCACCTCCTCCGGCCCAGTGACTCTATCACAGGATATGGAGGGAGCCCCCCACCTCCCCCCAGCCCGCAATGTCCCTAATCACAGGATATGGAGGGAGCCCCCTCACCTCCTCCTCCAGCCCACAGTGTCTCCTATCACAGGATACGGAGGGAGCCCCCCCCACCTCCTCCAGCCCACAAAGTGTCTCTATCACGGGATATGGAGGGAGCCCCCCTCACCTCCTCCGCCCAGTGACTCTATCACCGGATACGGAGGGGGAGCCTCCACCTCCTCCAGCCCACAGTGTTCTCTATCACAGGGATATGGAGGGGAGCCCCTCACCTCCTCCAGCCCACAGTGTCTCTATCACAGGATATGGAGGGAGCCCCCCTCACCTCCTCCAGCCCACAGTGTCTCTCTATCACAGGATATGGGAGGAGCCCCTCACCCTCCCAGTCCAGTGTCTCTATCAAGATGGGGTGGAGGCCCCCTCACCTCCTCTGGCCCAGTGTCTCTATCACAGGATATGGAGGGAGCCCCCTCACCTCCTGCGGCCCACAGTGCCTCTATCACAGGATATGGAGGGAGCCCCTCACCTCCCTCCAGCCCACAGTGTCTCTATCACAGGATACGGAGGGAGCCCCCTCACCTCCTCCAGCCCACAGTGTCTCTATCACAGGATATGGAGGGAGCCCCCTCACCTCCTCCGGCCCAGTGACTCTATCACCGGATACGAAGGGAGCCCTCACCTCCTCCAGCCCACAAAGTGTCTCTATCACAGGATATGGAGGGAGCCCCTCACCTCCTCCAGCCCCACAGTGTCTCTATCACAGGATATGGAGGGAGCCCCCCCCACCTCCTCCAGCCCACAGTGTCTCTATCACAGGATATGGAGGGAGCCCCCTCACCTCCCTCTCGTCCAGTGTCTCTATCACAGGATATGGAGGGAGCCCCCTCACCTCCTCTGGCCCACCAGTGTCTCTATCACAGGATATGGAGGGAGCCCCCCCACCTCCCTCCAGCCCACAGTGTCTCTATCGACAGGATAAGGGAGGGAGCCCTCACCTCCCTAGGCGGCCAACAGTGCCTCTATCACAGGATATGGAGGGGAGCCCCTCACCTCCTCCAGCCCACAGTGTCTCTATCACAGGATATGGATGGAGCCCCCTCACCTCCTCCGCCCAGTGACTCTATCACCGGATACAGGAGGGGCCCCCTCACCTCCTCCGCCCAGTGTCTCTATCACAGGATATGGAGGGAGCCCCCCCCTCCTCCAGCCCACACAGTGTCTCTATCCACCAGGATATGGAGGGCCCCCCCCTCACCTCCTCCGTCCAGTGTCTCTATCACAGGATATGGAGGGAGCCCCCTCTACCTCCCTCTGGCCGCAAGTAGTGTCTCTATCACAGGATATGGAGGGAGCCCCTCACCTCCTCCAGCCCACAGTGTCTCTATCACAGGATACGGAGGGGGGCCCCCTACATCCTCTGTCCAGTGTCTCTATCACAGGATATGGAGGGAGCCCCTCACCTCCTCCGTCCAGTGACTCTATCACAGGATAGGGAGGGAGCCCTCTCACCTCCTCCGGCCCACAGTGTCTCTATCACAGGATACGGGAGGGGGGCCCCCTCACATCCCTCCGTCCAGTGTCTGTATCACAGGATACGGAGTGAGCCCTCACATCCTCCGTCCAGTGTCTGTATCACAGGATATGGAGGGAACCCCTCACCTCCTCCGTCCAGTGACTCTATCACAGGATATGGAGGGAGCCCTCTCAACTCCTCCGGCCCACAGTGTCTCTATCACCGGATACGGAGAGGGAGCTCTCATCTCTTTCAGCCCACAATGTCTCAATCTCACTTGCCTTGCATGTAGTCAATCCAGATTTGATCCCAGCATACCATATAGTGCCCTGAGCACCACCAGGAATAATTCCTGAGTGCAGAGGCAGGAGTAACCACTGAGCACGCTGGATGTGGTCCAAGATGTCTCTAGAAAGTAGCGAATCCCTCTTTTTTAGACAAAATTTTCCTTTAGTTGAGAAGAATGAATCAGTGTGAAAGTATTATTATTATTATTATTATTATTATTATTCACTTGTCACTTGTCTTCCTGTTGTTCATCAATTTACTCAAACGAGGCACCAGTAACGTCTCCATACGTGCTTTCACATGCTAGTGTAGCCCAAGGGCATCTCAGCTCCAGGAACAAAGAGCCTCAAACCATTCCATCAGGTCATGGGAATGAGGTCTATAATGGTTACTGGTATTTGGCATATCAAATATGACACAGTGGCTTGTCATGCTCTGCCGTGATTATCATTATTATCATCATCATCATCATTGTTATTATTATCATTATTATTATTATTACTGTTGGACACAGGTACACCCGGCAGAGCAGAAACCAGCTTTCCCCGTTGAAACCCCCTGCACTCCATGGACCACGAGAGCAACTTCCGACCTGAGTCCACCATCCCGATGGAGCCTCAGAGGAGCCCAGAGAAACCCCCACACCTTGCTGGCAGCGATCTGTGTCACAATCCACACTCTGCAGCTGGTAAGATCTCCCCCAGCATATTAATCCACTCTCCAGCCCACAGATTAATCCAGTCTCCAGCCCAGCTTGTCAGGAAACCCAGCCTACAAGGACCCGCCCCTGCAGAGACCCCCCTTCAGAGGAGAGTATTTCAAACCCAGGAATGCTTGAGCCTAAGACACAGGTACACCCGCAGAGCAGAAACCAGCTTTCCCGTTAGCTGGCCGCATGCGGCCGCAAGCCGATTTACCTCCAAACTACCACAAATATTCTACCCACCCCTCTGAGAGAGCCCCACAAAGCAATGAGAATATAGTGCCGCATGGCAGAGCCTGGCAAGCTGTCCGATGCGTGTTCGATATGCCAAAACCAGTAACAAAAATGTTTATTTTCCTGACCCCCAAAGAGCCCTTAATACGGCAGCAGTAAGAAAGGCAAACAAGCAGTGCCTGATAAAATTTCACGGCTATCCTAGGCTGCCAAAACGAAGAAGGACTAAAATGACTGTCTGTACTTTCAATGCACGCATTACGCTGGCATCGGAAGCATATATTGAGGATCTGATGCTGCAAGCAAGAAAGATCAAGTACGACATCATTGGTCTGACTGAGACGAGGAGGCGCCAGTCGCATCATGCTGTATTTGACACCGGAGAAGAATTGTTCCTTGGAACATGTGATGAAAAGAGGCGTCGGTGGCATTGGTGTCCTTGTCAACACGAACATGGCTGTCAACATTGATTCATTTGAATGCCTAACAAAACCGAATAGGACGATCACACTTGAGGAGATGTGGCCCACTGCCAGCAATTTCTATCTTCATTGTCTATGCACCAACATCCACATACAAAGAAGATGAAATTGAGAAATTCTACATGGAATTGGAGGAGTTCTATAAAAAAGATCACACCTTCTACAAGATCATAGTCGGTGATTTTAATGCCAAGATAGGACCGAGAAGATCGGCTGAAGAACTCCACATAGGGACCCATGGCCTAGAATGGAACGCAACAGGGTGAGAGACTATCTGAGTTCATCATGTCCACCAAGACTATTCATGGGAACTCACAGTTCCAGAAGGCTGAAGCCAAACGTTGGACATGGGAATCTCCTGGCGGACAGTTCCACAATGAAATTGACCACATCATCTTCAATCGACGGTTTTGTCTGACCGATGTTGCTGTCGTCCCCAAATTCCAGACAGGATCGGACCACCGTCTCCCTTCGTGCAAAAATTCTACTTCCCGCAATGGGGAGAAAAGGCTGCAAAGTTTAAGAAGAGAACTCCCAGAACGACCACCAACTGGGAACTCTTTGGCACCATTGCGGCAACATGGGAAGATACCATCATTGATGACATCGATGAAGAATACAACCGACTGGTTCAGCACCTCCATGATTGTGCGAAGAATGCCGAGAGAGAGAAAGACACAAAAGGACGCTTGTCTTCAGAAACTCTTGAGCTCATTCGCCAACGTGGCAAGGCGCGAGCCTCAGGAGACCAAATGCTAACGTCCAAGCTTGCTAAACAGTGCAGAGAAGCGATAAAAGCAGACCTCAAAGACAGAAGAGCAGAAATACTGGAAGATGCAGCAGAAGCCGGGAAAAGTATTTGCACTGCCCGCCTGTCCTTCGCCAACTATAAGACCAAGATGACTGCCCTCCGACGCCTGATGGATCTATCACATCTTCCAGAAAGGCAATGGAGAAGATTATCCAGGACTTCTACTCAAATCTCTTTGATAGCCACATCCACCTGCCCACATACCAAATTCCACAGGATGGATATGTCATTCCCAACGTTCTCCCTTCTGAAATCAGACATGCCATCTCATCGGTAAAAGAAGGGGAACAGCACCAGGCCCAGACAAAGTCAGACCCGAACACCTGAAGAATCTGCCGTCGGTACTCATCAATACACTAGCTCGGCTCTTCACACGCTACCTGTCCGAATGCAAGGTGCCCTCCCAATGGAAAACCAGCAGGACAGTTCTACTGTTCAAGAAGGGAGACATTCACGACATCGGCAACTATCGCCCCATCTGCCTGTTGTCCTGTCATCTACAAGCTGTTTACACGAGTCATCCTGAACAGGATTAGCAGAACACTAGATGAAGGACAACCATGCGAGCAAGCAGGCTTCCGGAAAGGATTCAGCACAATCGACCATATCCACACAGTAACCAAGCTCATTGAGGTTTGTAGGGAGTACAAGATGCCGCTCTGTCTCACGCTCATTGATTTACAGAAAGCCTTTGATTCTGTGGAGACTGAAGCAGTCATCGAAGCCCCTAGCCAAACAGGGTGTTCAAACCCAATACATCAAGATCCTTCGTGAGCTGTGATTACGGATTCACCACCAGGATCTCACCATTCTACAAAGAAGTGATCATTGATGTCAAAAGAGGGGTCTCGACAGGGTGATACCATCTTCACCAAAACTCTTCAGTGCCACCCTCGAGAACATCATGAGACAATTAGAATGGGAAGGAATGGGAGTGAAGATAGATGGTCGGCAACTACACCACCTCCGCTTCGCTGATGACATCGCTCTAATAACACCAAACATTAGCCAAGCGGCACAAATGCTGGCTGACTTTGACCGAGAATGTGGAAAGGTAGGTCTACAGCTGAATCTGAAGAAAACTATGTTCATGAGAAATGAACTAGTTCCAGAGGCCCCATTCACTCTCAATGGAACAAACATCTCTGAATGCAGCAGTTATGTGTACCTAGGTCGAGAAGTCAACATGATGAACGACCTAAAACCTGAGCTGCGCAGGAGGAAGAGAGCGGCATGGAATGCCTTCAAAGGCATCGAAGAAATAGCTAAAAGGACAAAGAACCTCCGGCCCCGGGCACATCTCTTTGACTCCACCGTTCTCCCTGCATTAACATACGCCTCAGAGACCTGGGCCCTACGAAAAGCAGGATGAGAATGCTATTCGGGTCTCCCAGAGAGGCATCGAAAGAGCTATGCTTGGAATATCACGCCTCACTCAAGTGAGAGAAGGAATCCGGAGTTCTGACCTCCGTCGCTATTCCAGAATCAGGGACGCTGTCTCGCTTTGCCAAGGCATCGAAAATCAGATGGGCTGGACATGTAATGCGATTTGGAGACAACCGCTGACTAGAGCCGTTACCGACTGGATCCCACGGATGTCAAAGATCACGCGGGGCCGCCCACCTACAAGATGGTCAGACTTCCTTGTTAAGACCCTGAAGGAACGGTTTGAGGCTCTTCATATTCCTGAATCAACCAGATGCCATTGGGCTACATTGGCACGTGATAGGGTCCAATGGAAATGTTACTGGCGCCCGCTCGAGCAAATCGATGAATAACGGGATTCAAGTGATCAAGA
>JAJIBD010026239.1:0-103065 GCA_021461705.1 Cryptotis parvus
AATTAGACTGGGTTTACATAGAAGGAGTCAAATTAGCAATGAATACCTAGTCAGACCAGTCTCCAGCCCACAGATTAATCCAGTCTCCAGCCCAGCTTGTCAGAAACCCAGCCTACAAGGACCTGCCCTGCAGAGACCCACCCTTCAGAGGACAGTATTTCAAGCCCAGGAATGCTTGAGCCTAAGACACAGGTGCACCCGGCAGAGCAGAAACCAGCTTTCCCGTTCGCGCGGCCGCTGCTTAGCCACGCGATTTACCTCCAAATTACCACAAATATTCTACCCACCCCTCTGAGAGAGCCCCACAAAGTAATGAGAATATAGTGCCCGCATGGCAGAGCCTGGCAAGCTGTGCGATGCGTGTTCGATATGCCAAATCCAGTAACAAAAATGTTTATTTTCCTGACCCCAAAAGAGCCCTTAATACGGCAGCAGTAAGAAAGGCAAACAAGCAGTGCCTGATAAAATTTCACGGCTGTCCTAGGCTGCCAAAACGAAAAGGGACTAAAATGACTGTCTGTACTTTCAATGCACGCACACTGGCATCGGAAGCATATATTGAGGATCTGATGCTGCAAGCAAGAAAGATCAAGTACATCATTGGTCTGACTGAGACGAGGAGGCGCCAGTCGCATCATGCTGTATTTGACACTGGAGAAGAATTGTTCCTTGGAACATGTGATGAAAGAGGCATCGGTGGCGTTGGTGTCCTTGTCAACACGAACATGGCTGTCAACATTGATTCATTTGAATGCCTAACAAACCGAATAGGATGATTACACTTGAGGAGATGTGGCCCACTGCCAGCAATTTCTATCTTCATTGTCTATGCACCAACATCCACATACAAAGAAGATGAAATTGAGAAATTCTACATGGAATTGGAGGAGTTCTATAAAAAAGATCACACCTTCTACAAGATCATAGTCGGTGATTTTAATGCCAAGATAGGACCGAGAAGATCGGGCTGAAGAACTCCACATCGGGACCCATGGCCTAGAATGGAACGAACAGCATGAGAGACTATCTGAGTTCATCATGTCCACCAAGACTAATCATGGGAACTCACTGTTTCAGAAGGCTGAAGCGAAACGTTGGACATGGGAATCTCCTGGCGGACAGTTCCACAATGAAAATGACCACATCATCTTTAATCGACAGTTTTGTCTGACCTATGTTGCTGTCGTCCCCAAATTCCAGACAGGATCGGACCACCGTCTCCTTCGTGCAAATTTCTACTTCCCACAACGGGGAGAAAAAGCTGCAATGTTTAAGAAGAGAACTCCCAGAACGACCACCAACTGGGAACTCTTTGGCACCATTGCGGCAACATGGGAAGATACCATCATTGATGACATCGATGAAGAATACAACCGACTGGTTCAGCACCTCCAAGATTGTGCCAAGAATGCCGAGAGAGAGAAAAACAGAAAAAGGACGCTTGTCTTCAGAAATTCTTGAGCTCATTCGCCAACGTGGCAAGGCGCGAGCCTCAGGAGACCTAATGCTAACGTCCAAGCTTGCTAAACAGTGCAGAGAAGCGATAAAAGCAGACCTCAAAGACAGAAGAGCAGAAATACTGGAAGATGCAGCAGAAGCCGGGAAAAGTATTCGCACTGCCCGCCTGTCCTTCGCCAACTATAAGACCAAGATGACTGCCCTCCGACCGCCCTGATGGATCTATCACATCTTCCAGAAAGGCAATGGAGAAGATTATCCAGGACTTCTACTCAAATCTCTTTGATAGCCACATCCACCTGCCCACATACCAAATTCCACAGGATGGATATGTCATTCCCAACGTTCTCCCTTCTGAAATCCGACATGCCATCTCATCGGTAAAGAAGGGAACAGCACCAGGCCCAGAGAAAGTCAGACCCGAACATCTGAAGAATTTGCCGTCGGTACTCATCAATACACTAGCTCGGCTCTTCACACGCTACCTGTCTGAATGCAAGGTGCCCTCCCAATGGAAAACCAGCAGGACAGTTCTACTGTTCAAGAAGGGAGACATTCACGACATCGGCAACTATCGCCCCATCTGCCTGTTGTCTGTCATCTACAAGCTGTTTACACGAGTCATCCTGAACAGGATTAGCAGAACACTAGATGAAGGTCAACCATGCGAGCAAGCAGGCTTCCGGAAAGGATTCAGCACAATCGACCATATCCACACAGTAACCAAGCTCATTGAGGTTTGTAGGGAGTACAAGATGCCACTCTGTCTCACGTTCATTGATTTACAGAAAGCCTTTGATTCTGTGGAGACTGAAGCAGTCATCGAAGCCCTAGTCAAACAGGGTGTTCAAACCCAATACATCAAGATCCTTCGTGAGCTGTATTACGGATTCACCACCAGGATCTCACCATTTTACAAAGAAGTGATCATTGATGTCAAAAGAGGGGTTCGACAGGGTGATACCATCTCACCAAAACTCTTCAGTGCCACCCTCGAGAACATCATGAGACAATTAGAATGGGAAGGAATGGGAGTGAAGATAGATGGTCGGCTACTACACTACCTCCACTTCGCTGATGACATCGTTCTAATAACACCAAACATTAGCCAAGCGGCACAAATGCTGGCTGACTTTGACCGAGAATGTAGAAAGGTAGGTCTACAGCTGAATCTGAAGAAAACTATGTTCATGAGAAATGAACTAGTTCCTGAGGCCCCATTCACTCTCAATGGAACAAACATCTTTGAATGCAGCAGTTATGTGTACCTAGGTCGAGAAGTCAACATGATCAACCACCTAAAACCTGAGCTGTGCAGGAGGAAGAGAGCGGCATGGAATGCCTTCAAAGGCATCGAAGAAATAGCTAAAAGGACAAAGAACCTCTGGCTCCGGGCACATCTCTTCGACTCCACCGTTCTCCCTGCATTAACATATGCCTCAGAGACCTGGGCCCCACGAAAGCAGGATGAGAATGCTACTCGGGTCTCCCAGAGAGGCATCGAAAGAGCTATGCTTGGAATATCACGCCTCACTCAAGTGAGAGAAGGAATCCGGAGTTCTGACCTCCGTCGCTATTCCAGAATCCGGGACGCTGTCTCGTTTGCCAAGGCATCGAAAATCAGATGTTTTCCAAAAGGGGTGGACCAGTCGGCAATCCCACCAACAGTGGATCAGAGTCCCTTTTTCCCCACATCCACGCCAGCACTGGTTGTTCTTGCTGTTTTGAATGTGTGCCAGTCTCTGTGGTGTGAGATGGAACTTCATTGTTGTTTTGATTTGCATCTCCCTGATGATTAAAGATGAAGAACACTTTTTCATATGCCTTTTGGCCATTCGAATTTCTTCTTTTTGGAAGCTTCTGTTCATTTCTTCTCCCCATTTTTTGATGGGGTTGGCTGTTTTTTTTTGTGGAGTGCTACCAGTGCCTGATATATCCTGGATATTAACCCCTTGTCAGATGGGTATTGGGTGAATATCATTTCCCACTCTGTGGATTGTCTTTGTATCTTGGTCACCATTTCTTTTGAGGTGCAGAAGCTCTTTAGTTTTATATAATCCCATTTGTTTATCTTTGCTTCCATTTGCTTGGTCAGTGGTGTGTCATCTTTAAAGATACTTTTCGTTTCGATATCGTAGAGTGTTTCTCCTATGTTTTCTTCGATGTACCTTATAGATTAAAAAAAAAAAGAAAATCAGATGGGCTGGACATGTAATGCGATTTGGAGACAACCGCTGGACTAGAGCCGTTCCCGACTGGATCCCACGGGATGTCAAAAGATCACGTGGCCGCCCACCTACAAGATGGTCAGACTTCCTTGTTAAGACCCTGAAGGAACGGTTTGAGGCTCTTCATATTCCTGAATCAACCAGATGCCATTGGGCTACATTGGCACGTGATAGGGTCCAATGGAAATGTTACTGGTGCCCGCTCGAACAAATCGATGAATAACGGGATTCAAGTGATCAAGTGATCAAGTGACCTAGGCAGAAAGTGAAGAAATCCTGGGTATAGTTAAAGTCATAGAGAATTTATGTGCTCTCAGTTTGCAGTGGAAAACTCATTAACAGGTCTATCGGAAGGGAAAGGAACAGAATAGTTGTACTGTATTCAAATGTTTTTAAGACTCAGAAAGCTGAATCAATTGAAAACAATGAAAAGGCTTGAATTCCAATAGAGACACTTCTCCACTGCTCTTCACTATGGTTGTTGATTAAGGGCTATTATCATGAATCCATCACAGTTCTGAATTATTTAACACAACAACTTATTTAATTTTTACGATAAACTTGTGAAAAATATTTTTAAGTATCCACCCACTGACTTCTCAAAATCCTCTATAGTTAGGGCCACAGATTACAAGTTTCCCTCACCCATGTAACAAGTTCATCCCTGAGTGAGGGGAGGAGGTTTGAATAACATAAAGCAATGCTCTATTACCACAACTATAGTCATTGTGCTCAGAAATATGTGCTTTGTATATAAGTTCTATTTCTACTTTAGGACTGGTCCCTTTATTATTAATTATCATAAACAGATATTGCTATAATTAGAACAAACACTAGAACTGAATCAATGGTCTTAAATGCATGTTTAATGAAACTATAGAAACAATAGATATTCACAGTTATATATGCCAATCTACAGACGGATTTTGTAACGTCTCCACTTTTTCCCCCTGAGAATAATGTCCTTATTATTTTATCATATCAAAATTAGTAACATTCCATAAAAAGTTGTGTCATAGAGCAAAATTATTTTTGAGCAGATAGTTAATGAGAAAATCAGAAATAAAAATTCTTTTTTGTCTTTTTTATGTCAAACAAAGACCATTGAAAAGATGTGCTTTTCTCTACTGGTGGGCTTAGCCAAACAGTGCTGCACAAAGAAAAAGAACAATATTGGCTCTATTGCTAAAAAGTGTCTGTATTTATTTAAACGTTTAAAATTTTCTTAATTAAGAAGAGGGAATGACAGCTCTAAAGAGCAATTCATGGGTGACTAGATAGTACAGTTAGTAGGTGTCTGGTCTGTTTGCAGAGTTTGGGTGGGTGGCAAGGATGTAGGAACCAAGGTTCACTGGTACCTCATGCAAGGTAGGTAGTGAGAGAGGGTCGCACGGACGCGCTCCCAGAAGCTCAGGGCGCAAGGGTCGTTCCGGGCTGGAACCAAGGCACTTTGCCTTGGTTCCCGTTGATGGAGTTTTCGCTCTTCCCTGGGGCAGCTTGGGGTCCGTGGAGACGCAAGAATCACACACACACACACCTGTGGGGGAGGGGCTCCAAAGAGCAATTCAAGATCTTGTATTTAGAGGCTGGCCAGAGAGATACAGGGAATAAGTAAGTCCCCTTGTTTTGCAATCAGCCAAACGCAGTTCAACGCAGGAGCTCCTCTTGTAGTTCCCTGAGCAGCACCAGGAGTGATCCCTGACTGTAGCTGACTGTAGCTGAGTGTAGCTGAGAGAGAGAGAGAGAAATGTAATGCATTTATTTTTACTATAGTATTCCCATTAGGCAGAAAATCTAACCTAATACACAGCAGGCTTTCAATTAAAAATCTGCTGAATCAATTAGTGACTTCTATATATTAACAGTTCCACTGCATTTAAAAAGTCTAACAATAAAATTCATATTTTGACCACATGGTGGAGCTATTTTACAGTTATTTGGGGAAAAATGGAAGAAAATATACCTAACTATTCTGTTTTAAAGTGAATACAAAGCAGGATATGAAATGTTTAGATAATCTACTTACCTTTAGGTAATGTGGAAGTAAATCTACTCAGAAACTTTGCATAGAGATGTTAGTCACAAGACTTGAATTACTGATAAGTGATGGAAACGCTGCTTATTTGGCATATTAGAGAGAGTGCCATAGTCTAAATGACATTTACTTGACAGCTGCTAGGCGCTAATTTACCTCACTAAGTTCTTTTTGGGGATGACAAATAAATGTATTCACAAGATAGCAGAACGGAGTCAGAGAGTCCACATGATACTTAAAGATCTTGGGAGGAGAAACATTAAAAACTGGAGTTTCTTCTGTTTCCTGTTTTTATCTCAGCTTTGAGTAAATCAAGGAAATAAAGCTTGAAAAGTAGCATGTAGAGCTTTGTAAAAGGAATTAGGTGGTGGGCTCTGCGGGTGATCTAGTTGTACTAATAAGCAGTTGATACCACCTGAGTAGTTTTCTCAATACAAATGAGGTATAGAAATGGTGCATAATTACAGAATTTCTATTTAGTATATTTTTAGAACTCACTTTCTTTTTTATGCTTTTGGGTGCTTTGAACAATCATTGTACCTCTAACATAATCATTGTACCTCTAACACAAATGTTGTACCTCTAACATATGTACACCCTTTCTGCTACTACTATTCATTCTACTATTGCTAATAACTACTATTACTTCTGTTACACATACACAACACATACACACTACCTTCTCCAACCATGACCATTAGTAGCATTCTCTGCTAAGTTTAAGGATTGTACGGATCATGAAATTATCACCATTAAATGCAGGAGATGTAGAAAACTATTGAAATGTCATTATCCACATATTTCCTTATGTAAAGGACATGTAGAAAACTATTGTAATGCCACAACCCACATATTTCTTTATGTAAAGGACATTTATTCTGATATTCTCTCTTTCTTATTTTCTCTCTCTCTCTCTCATTCCCCACTCATGCCTTCTCTCAGGTGAACTAACGGAAAGCCTAGCATTATGAATCTTTCTTACAGAGAACAGACAGTAAGTCCATATTAATCTAATCAACTCTGTATCAATCAAGTGAAAATAAATATATAAAATGGTCCTTGAAAATGGAGTGGCACATGGGCTGTATAAATTAGTTTGAAAATTTTCTTGGTTTGATGTTTAGTAATTTACACTAAGCCTCCATCACACTTCCTTTACTATTTTTGAAAATTAAATTTTAAATCTATTAATTTTCCAAACTCTCAAGGTCTTGATAACATCTCCCTTAATCTCCTTAATTTAAGTCAAAAAATCTAAAGTACGCACACCAAATTATTGTTGCATGGGTCTACTAATACCTCACATTTTTAACTATCTCCTTACCCAACTTGCTAAATTGTATTTTTCTCTGTGGTTCAAAAATTGTGTTATAGAGTATTCATCTCATCTGTAGATCTCCTAAAAATTTTTCAGAGGACCCAACTCAATGAAATTCTTTTAGCAGAGAGTTGGTAGGTGAAAACTGTGTGTGTGTGTGTGTGTGTGTGTGTGTGTACATACATGAATGCAGGTAGACTCTGTTCAAATTCACCTTCTTAAAAGTTTTGCAATTGAATGAAAGAAAAGTCATTGTAGCTAAAATCTACTTTCCCCCCCTAATATATAGAGAATGAAGCATAAATTCAGAAGCAGTTAAAAAACTGCCACAAAGAAAACTAACACTAAGTTCAGAGGGAGGAACCTCAAATTCCTTCAATAACTTTTAATAAATTCCAAACTATAGAAACATGTCAGTAAGGAGTTATTAAAAGAAAATGATGATATTGGTAAAAAGATTAAAAAACGGCTGGTGGCTTATGAAAGGTAAAAAATAAGCTGTAGGCCAGCAAGTTAACCAAGAGAAACAAAATGACATCTCCTCAGATTAAAAAAAATAGACTAAATCCCATTTATACTCCAGTGTATTTCTGAGACAATAGTATAATTAGCTAGCAATTACAGTAGCCAAAAGCTGATTGGGATCACCTGATCACATTGATTTTCTCGAGTGGGCGCCAGTAACATTTCCATTGGACCTAAAATGTGCCAATGTAGCCCAATGGCATCTGGTTGATTCAGGAATATGAAGAGCCTCAAACCATTCCTTCAGGGTCTTGACAAGGAAGGCTGACCATCTTGTAGGTGGGTAGCCACGTGATTTTTGAAATCCCATGGGTTCCAGTCGGTAACGGCTCTAACCAGCGGTTGTCTCCAAATCGCATTACATGGCCAGCCCATCAGATTTTCGATGCCTTGGCAGGCAAATGAGACAGCGCCCTGATTCTGGAATAGCGACTGAGGTAAGAACTCCGGATTCCTTCTCTCACTTGAGTGAGGAGTGATATTCCAAGCATATCTCTTTCGATTCCTCACTGGAGACCCGAATAGCATTCTCATGCTGCTTTCTTAGGGCCCAGGTCTCTGAGGCATATGTTAATGCAGGAAGAGTAGTGGAGTCCAAGAGATGTGCCTGAAGCCAGAGGATCTTTTGTTCTTTTAGCTATTTCTTCGATGCCTTTGAAGGCATTCCATGCCACTCTCTTCCCCCTGCTCAGCTCAGGTTTTCGGTCATTCATCATGTTGATTTCTCGACCTAGATACACATAACTGCTGCATTCAGAGATGTTTGTTCCATTGAGAGTGAATGAGGCCTCAGGAACTAGTTTATTTTTTTATGAGCATGGTTTTCTTCAGATTCAGCTGTAGACCTATCTTTCCACATTCTTGGTCAAAGTCAGCCAGCATTTGTGCCGCTTGGCTAATGTTTGATGTTACTAGAACGATGTCATCAGCGAAGTGGAAGTGGTGTAGTTGCCGACCATCTATCTTCACTCCCATTCCTTCCCATTCTAATTGTTGCATGATGTTCTCGGGGGTGGCACTGAAGAGTTTTGGTGAAATGGTATCACCCTGTAGAACCCCTCTTTTCACATTAATGATCACTTCTTTGTAGAATGGTGAGATCCTGGTGGTGAATCCGTAATACAGCTCATGAAGAATCTTGATGTATTGGGTTTGAACACCCTGTTTGGCTAGGGCTTCGATGACTGCTTCAGTTTCCACAGAATCAAAGGCTTTCTGTAAATCAATGAACGTGAGACAGAGTGGCATCTTGTACTCCCCTAAAAACCTCAATGAGCTTGGTTACCGTGTGGATATGGTCGACAGCTGAATCCTTTCTGGAAGCCAGCTTGCTTGCATGGTTGTCCTTCATCTAGTGTTCTGCCAATCCTTTTCAGGATAACTTGTGTAAACAGCTTGTAGATGACGGACAACAGGCAGACGGGGCGATAGTTGCCATGTCATTAATGTCTCCCGTCTTGAATAGTAGAACTTTCCTGCTGGTTTTCCATTGGGAGGCCACCTTGCATTCGGACAGGTAGCGCGTGAAGAGCCGAGCTAGTGTATTGATGAGTACCGATGGTAGATTCTTCAGGTGTTCGGATCTGACCTTGTCTGGGCCTGGTGCTGTTCCCTTCTTTACCGATGAGATGGAATGTTGGATTTCAAAAGGGAGAACGTTGGGAATGACATATCCATCCTGTGGAATATGGTATGTGGGCAGGTAGATGTGGCTATCAAAGAGATTTGAGTAGAAGTCCTGGATAATCTTCTCCATTGCCTTTCTGGACAAATGATTTAACAGAGAGATCACTCTGACAGCCTTGCTTAAACCACAGCCATTCCGGGTGACTGTGTCCATGTTCCAAGCTGCAACATTAATTTGAGTAGGGTAGCATCAACATCAGAGTGGACACAGAAGCACACTTCAGTAAAACAACCTAACAGATTCTTGAAACAAGTTAATAAGCAGGATACAAGACAGTTCCCAGAAAGGAATTGAAAGAACCTCATCCAAAATTACTACAGTGTCATCTAAAAGAGCAAAAATACAATAAAACAGAAGAGTACAGATTAAAAATAATACACATAAATACACAATAAAAATAATAAACTGGCAAGAGAAGTTACTTGTCACTTGTCTTGTCACTTGTCTTACCATTGTTCATCGATTTGCTCAAGTGGGCACCAGTAGCATTTCCATTTATTGTGAATGAGGTCCATTATTTGCTACTGTTTTTGGCATATCGAATACACCACAGGTAGCTTGCCAGGCTCTGCCATGGTTCTGGGTTCACCCAAGGGGGCCCAGTATTTTTCTATGTCAGACCATCAACCATCCAGGGCCCACGGGCAGAGTCTAGAAGCCTGTCTCCTGTGTGCCACCTGCCAATGCACCTGTGCACCGCAGTCACACCTGAAACACCTTGAGGGGCAGTGGTGGCAGTTCTTTACCAAAAATGTCAAATTTAGGATTTTGTAGATATGAAAGTAGTTATTATAAGTATATTAAACAATAAATGCATTAAAATAATCAAGTGAAGCTATGCTTAGAGTAGTGAAGAAAACTAGGACGGACAACATCCCATTAAGGAATGAATATTAGTAGATATTTAGTATTATATGGGGTAAGGGACTGTATACTACTATTTATCTTGCTCTCCTCCTCCAAACCCAAACTAGAAAACTGAGTCCCTGGTCACAAAAAAAATCACTGTACATTGAAATTTCCATCATAGTCATATTGATTGCTATATTTACTCTCTGTATGCTTAGCTCACAATATATAAAGTTTGTCTCCTATAATTAGAAACTTAATTTTTTATTAATCATAATATTCCTACCGGATAGTTCATATCTCAAACTTAAAATGTACTCATTTATTTGTTAAATGATTTAATTTCTAGGACATAAACTATTAAGACTAATATAGGGAAACTGTTTATTTTTTAATATTAAATTAATTAATAATTTTATGTTAAGATAGCTTAATGTGCACTTGAGATTAAGAGATATTTGTATTTAATTTATGACTCCATTCTGCTGTATATAGAAGAATGTGGGCGAATCCAGAAAAATTTTAATATTCAATCTATTTAATAAAAATTAGAGTGGAGATTCAACATTCACCAAAATCATGGCTATGGACCTTGCCATACTTCAGCTTTTATGCTGATGACCCCAAACCCATTTTTGTTTAGGGTTTTAATGAACAAAACTTAAAAATGTATTGTAATTTCTGAGAAATGACACATTTGATTATGTATAATAATTTAAACTTATCATTGTTTATAAGGGACATAGAGTACACAGTTATGTTGATCATCACATCTTTTTATGATTTTATAGTGTATGATTGAGGAGTTGACTAGTAAGATTATTTGCCAATCCTTCATCCTCAATGTTTGACAGATTGGAAAGATGTGACTAAGAACTAATCTAAGTTTGTCTTGGGTTTTTCTTTGCAACTTTCATGGAAATAGATGGATGTGCTCTATGTGAAGCAGATGATTGTTTCAGGCAGGCCATATGTGAGATGGATAGCTAAGTCACAATATGTGTCTATTCAGACAAATTTTAATTTTATATCAGGTATGTAGAAAACGAAGAATATGGCATTGCTTTATCTTTGGTACGATAAAGCAATGTTATATCCAGAAACCAACAATTAGCAATAAGATAAGTATTAAAAGCATAATTTCTGTCATATTTTAGTAAGAATTAGATCAAGCCCAAATATAATTGAGGCTTAATATCAAAACAATGTATAGGATTAGAATATCCTAAGAAAAAGAGTAAAGTACTAGAAATCAGGACATTCTGAATTCCAGTCTGGTGCTAACACACGCTCGCTTCACAGCACTATATTATATGAAAAAATAAGACCATGGTGTGTTTTTTCCTTCATTAAAATGCATTATCTCAAATATTTCCTATTAACTCTATGTAGCGATTGAAGTATCTATTTCAAAGGAGATAGATTTTGAATAGAAGATGTGGTATTTTGCTGGCATATGAAGCGATTTTGATTGCCCACATCCCATATAGTTCTTTGATCCTTGCAAGTAGTGGCCCATAAGTACAGTCAGGAGTAAGACCTAAGCACAGCCAGGTGTGGCTCCCAAGCCATAATAACACAACCAATTAATAAAGGTAAAAGAAGATTCAACTTGGAGTGGATTAAAGAGTGAATTATTTAATATACATATGTATCGTCTAGAAGCAACTGACTCGATCATGCCATAAAATGTTCAGGTTCTTTTCATATGAAGTCTTAAACCCTCTTATTTACATGCTGACTCAGAAATTTTAAAAAATAATAACTTTTCTCAAGGACCAAAGCGATTTCTTTATGCCCTTAAAATAAAATAACTGGTAACATTTTTATATCTCTTTTATTAAATTATTTATGTCAGCATAATAAAAATAGAGGTAGGTATATGTAGTGTATATGTATGTATAGAAAGACTGGTGTATTTAATAAACCTAGATGTTTATTTGCTTTCTTTTTACAACATATTGACTATAGTAAGATTGATTGACTACTAATTGCGCTGGACAAAGTAAGAAATGAGAAGGCTGATTTCTCGACTCACATCCTAAGAAGAAACAAAACATTAAAGCTATGTATATTTTTATGAATGCTTTGAGTAAACTCATATCTCCTATAGCTGCAGAACCAAGGTTATTGAAAAAAAAATCTAGTCTCCCAACCTGAAAAGTACTGAATTATAATGCAATTAAAACTTTCAATCTCAGAGTTTTGTCATTAAAATAAGAGCATTTCTTTTGTATAGAATCACATCTTCAAAACAGGGAACATGCTTATGGATATCTGGGAAGCTTCCAATGCAGCCTTCAAAATTCTCACGACTCTTTCATGAGAAGGAACCTTCCTCAATATAGTCAAAGTCATCTACCAAAAACCCACAGCAAGTATCATTCTCAATGGGGGAAAAATTGAAAGTCTTCCCCCTAAGATCAAGGACAAGACAAGATTGCCCACTCTCATGTTTTTTATTCAATATAGTACTGGAAGTACTTGACATAACAGTCAAAGAAGAAAGGACATTAAGACCATCCAGATAGGCAAGGAAAAAAGTCAAGCTATCATTATTTGCAGATAACATGATATTATACCTAGAGATCCATAAACTCTCTACCAAAAAACTCCTAGAAAACAATAGATACTGATAGTAGAGTGGCAGGGTACAAAATCAATACCCAAAAGTCAGTGGCTTTCCTATATACAAATTATGAAAGAGAAGAAAGGGATATTAAGAAGCGATTCCATGCACAATTGTACCACAGAAAATCAAATACCTAGGGATCAGCTTAACCAAGTGTGTAAAGGACCTGTGCAAAGCAAACTACAAGACACTGCTTCAAGAAATAAAAGAGGACACAAAGAAATGGAGACACATTCCCTGCTCATGGATGGGAGAATTAACATTGTCAAGATGGTAATACTCCCTAGAGCTTTGTACAGATTCAATGTGGTTCCTATAAGGATACCCATGACATTCTTCAAAGAAATTGACCAAACACTCCTGAAATTCATGTGCAATAATAAGCTCCCATGGATAGCTAAAGCAGTCCTTGGGAAAAAGAAGATGGGAGGCATCACCTTTCCCAAATTCAAACTGTACTACAAAGCAATAGAAATTAAAACAACGTGGTGTTAGAATAAAATTAGACCTGTGGACCTACGGAATAGAGTTGAGTATCCTGACACCTGCCCTCAAACACATGATCATTTAATCTTTGATAAAGGTGCAAAGAGTTGAAAATGGAGCAAGGAAAGCCTCTTCAACAAGTGGTGCTGGGAAAACTGGGCAGCTACATGTAAAAAATGAATTTGGACCTCTGTCTAGCACCATGCACAAAAAATCTCATCAAAATCGATTAAAGAACTCAATATCAGACCTGAATCCATAAGTATATCAAAGAAAATATAGGAAAAACCCTCCACGACATTGAAGCTAAAGGCATCTTCAAAGGTGAAACATCACTAACAAAGCAACTAGAAGAAAAGATAAACATATGGGACTACATGAAACTAAAAAGCTTCTGCACCTCAAAAGAAACAGTGACTAAGATACAAAAGCAGTCCACAGAATGGGAAAGAATATTCACCCAATACCCATCTGATAAGGGGTTAATATCCAGGATATATGAGGCACTGGTAGAACTTTACAAGAAGAAAACAAACAACCCCATCAAAAAATGGGGGAGAAGAAATGAACAGAAACTTCAGCAAGGAAGAAATTCGAATGGCCAAAAACATATGAAAAATGCTCATCATCACTAATCATCAGAGAGATGCAAATCAAAACAACAATGAGATACCACTTTACACCACAGAGACTGGCACATATTCAAAAGAGCAAGAACAACAAGTGCTGGCGTGGATGTGGGGAAAAGGGACACTCATCCATTGTTGGTGGGAATGCCGGCTGGTACAGCCTTTCTGGAAAACAATATGGACTTTCCTCCAAAGACTAGAAATTGAACTCCCATTTGACCCAGCCATACCACTCCTGGGAATCTACTCTGGGAAGCCAAAAATACGCAGCGGAAACACCATCCCTACTTTTATGTTCATAGCAGCATTATTCACAATAGCCAGAATCTGGAAGCAACCAGAGTGCCCGAAAATCGATGACTGGATAAAGAAGCTTTGGTACATCTACACAATGGAATACTATGCAGCTGTTAGGAAAAATGAAGTTATAAAATTTGCCTATAAATGGATGGACATGGAGACGATTATGTTGAGCGAAATTAGCCAGAAGGAGAGAGACAGATGCAGAATGACTGCATTTATTTGCATGGCATAAATATATATGTACATATTATGATACCAATATCCAAGGTCAAGTGAAACATATATCAGGAGGTCTTGTCAAAGGTGGAAATTATCACAAACGTGTGGGAGTCAGAGTTTAGGTAAGACAGAAAATGGAACAGGGTGCTAATAATAGTCGAGGGTACTAATGCCCACCTAGAACTGAGCATTAAATAGAGGCAAAAGGATACACATGACAACCTTTTAATGTATGTTCTGTAATCCATAGTCTGGAAGGGAAGGAAAAGAGAAAGAAAGAGAAAGGGAAAGAAATAAAGAACCTGCCATGGAGCAGGGCTGGGGAAGGGGGAGGGAACCGGGGATGTTGGTGGTGGGAGATGGGCACTGGTGGAGGGACGGGTGCTGAAACACTGTATGACCAAAACCCAAACATGAACTTTTTAGTTGTATATCTTTTTATTTGTATATCTCACGGTGGTATAATAAAATACTTAAAAAACAACTAGGGAAAATTACCAGAATACTAAACAATACTTCCTTCTAAAGTAGTTTGATTTCAGGCAGTTTTTCCTCGTGGCAGAAAGAATCTCCTTTTATAATAAACTATTTTCTATTTCCACCTATCACAACAACCTTTACTACCCTGGAATGAAATTTACAGATACAAAACTCTGTGAAAAGATTTTTTTTAAATCAACATCATGAATAAAGAGGACATTCATAATTAAATATGAATTTCAATATGTAAACCCTAGGAAATGCCACAAGGAAATGGTGTCAGAGGCTTGGACTTAGGAGAATTCCAACTTCCATGATGGAAGAATCAAATACAGATATGTAGGCTATGTTACATGATGGCGGCCCCAAAGAGGAGTAAAACTAAACATATGTTTTCTTTTCACCAACATCGTGGTGGATGGATTTTCAAAATTGCATTCTGAAAAAAAAAAGTGAACGTTAAAAAAAAAAAAAAGAAAACAGCCAACCACATCAAAAAATGGGGAGAAGAAATGAACAGAAACTTTAACAAGGAAGAAATTCGAATGGCCAAAAGGCATATGAAAAAAATGCTCATCATTACTAATCATCAGAGAGATGCAAATGAAAACAACAATGAGATATCATCTCACACCACAGAGACTGGCACATATCCAAAAAAGCAAGTACAAGTACTGTCATGGATGCGGGGAAAAGGGACTCTCATCCATTTTGGTGGGAATGTCGACTGGTGCAGCCTTTTTGGAAAACAGTTGGATATTCCTCCAAAGACTAGACATCAAGCTCCCATTTGACCCAGTTATATCACTCCTGGGAATATGCCCTGGGAAGCCAAAATCACACAGTGGAAATACCATCTGCACTTTTATTTTTCATAGCAGCACTATTCACAATAGCTAGTATCTGGAAACAACCAGAGTGCCCGAGAACTGGTGACTAGATAAAGAAACTGTGGTACATCTACACAATAGAATACTATGCAGGTGTTAGGAAAAATAAAGTTATGAAATTTGCCTATAAATGGATGGACATGGAGAGGATCATGTTGAGTGAAATTAGCCAGATGTAAAAAAGATAGATATAGAATGACTGCATTTATTTTCATTATATATATAATGAATTTATTTGCATGGCATATAATATATATATCCTAGGTCAGAATAAACATGGATCAGGAGATCTTGTCAAAGGTGAATATTACAAAAATGTGTGGGAGTCAGAGTTTAGGTAAGACAGAGAAGGGCACAGAGTGGTAATAATTGTTGAAAGTGCTAATACCAATCTAAAACTGAGCAGTAAGTACAGGCAAAAAGATATACATGATAACCTCTAAATGTATGTATTGCAATCTACAATTTGTAAGAGAACAAAGAGAGAAAGAGATAGAGAAAGAAAAAGAGATAATAAACGTGTCAATGAAGCCGGCTACGGAAGGGGAGGGAATCAGGGACATTGGTGGTGGGAAATGGGTACTGGTGGAGGAATGGGTGCTGGAACATTGTATGACCTTAACCCAAATACCCAAATATGAACATCTTTGTAATTGTATATCTATGTAATTATATAATTGTGGTATAATAAAAATATTAAATTAAAATTTCTTTGCTTTGCTAAAGAAAACTATAATTATTGCACTTGAAATAATTGCCTTGGAAAACTGTTGATTTTAGAGATTTCTCTCCTCACCATTGCTCCTCTTTGCTTTTATATCTAAGCTATATACAAAGTTTCTGCACACTAATAAAATAAATATAAGCTTGTCCCAATCTATCCAGACAATCTATCCAGGTGATGTAAGGGGGAATAAATATTGAATGTATGGGATAATATTGTAAATGTAAAGTTAGATCAGATTAAATATGTTGGTATCAGCCCACTATGAAAATAATCAGATAATCTAGAGTTAATGTTGCAATTCAGAGAGTGAAGAGGAACTCCCAAAGCTCATTTTTTATTGACTGTAATATAGACTAAATGATGATTTATAAATTCATACAAACTCACAACCCCATAAAGTTTACACTTCACAACAGAAATGTGAGGAATACCTTTGTGAGCTCTAGCAAACTTGAGATAATTTGTGGTCATTCTCAATAAATCATAAATTTATTGAAAGTATAGTGGCAACTGCCATCAATAAATGGAAATGGTAAATGTAATGTAGAAAATTGGATCTCAAGATATCAGGATGCAGAGAGCACCCAATCCCCAGTGGCAGGTGATGCCGACATAGACATGAATGAGTTATTGATATCATTTTTGTTAAGAACAGATTTCATGCATGAACCTTCCAACATCACGCCCCCAGCCTCATATCAGCTTCTTCCCCACCCTTCCCCTATCCCCCTCAGCAATATGCTTCCTCACTAAACACCAATTCTCAGTTTCTGTTGTCATTGGATTATTCCATACTATGCGCTATATACAAATACGAAAAAGATCATTCTCTATCTGTTCCTCTCCTGCTGACTAACTGTACTCAATGATAATCTCTAGATTCCTCGATGTAGCAAGAAATTCTGTTGTCTTAAGATGGCAAATGAGGTTTTTGAGTGTTTTCTCTTTCTAAAGTTTCTCAGGAAACCATGAGGGTATTTGGAAAAGATCCACTGCTTTGGGAAATCTGACATTTCAGAACTGGTTTAAATGTGCCCCTGAACACAATTCACTAGTAGGTAGGTTAAGTTCAGAGGCACCTTTCTTAATGACTAGCATTGATTAGACTCTTTCTCTCTGTAAAACTTCCATTACCTTAGACTCATTGAGACTTCCAAGTTTTCAGTTGAATTTTGGGGACAGTTTAGTTTATTTCTTTTATTTTTTTTGAATTCTTTTCATTTTGTTTTAACATGGAATTCTTTGGCATATGGATGCCAAGAATAAAAACTGTGGATTTTTTTTTTTTGTGAAACTAAACAACCCCTCACCCCTTTTTTTAAACATCAGCAGTGGCATTCACCCTTATTTGAATAGGAATTTCTTACCCCCTACACAGCACTGGTGATTACTGCCAGTGGTCTATCTCAGTGTTTGAAACTCAAATTCATTTCAAAACAGTTCCTTGAAAAAATTAGAATTTTAATGCTGGGAAAGCTAAAATGATAGAAGATAGAAATTTAAAAATTACTTGACAGGCTGTATGCTGGGTTTTGAATCTAGAGAAATGTTCAAATGCTAAAGAAGTACACACAGGTTGTGAGATGCAGAAAGGGAGGGGATGATGATGAGAGGGGATTGGTTTCTCCTGATTTATATATATAACTGCTGACAGAGACATCACTATGTACAGACAAAACAGTTCCAATTGCCTTACTCCTGCCTAGTCTTTCTAATTCTGCTATTTTGTGTATTAATTAGCCAGGGGACTTATCCCAAACCACTCAAATGTTGACTATTTACATGCTTATCCTCATTTGTGAAGAAAAGTTAAATTACTTTAAAAAAACAGTGCTGCCAACATACTTAGTTGTTTAATTTTTATTTAATAAGAAGAAGAAAAGAAGAATTAATTGACTCTATATTCCCTTCTCTACTGACTTCGTGCTTCGTATTTTCCTCCCTTGACTTTGTGAGGGATTATCAGAAGAGAAAGAATTTTCATAGAAAAGCTATTGCTATAATGTGCTGATTGTTACATTAATTTTCCCCTCAGCTCTATTGCTTGGCAGGAATTTTGGACTTTGCTCAGGAACTGCTTAGTGAACTGGTTGGTGGATGGGATTAGTTTAATCTCCTCTCACAAACCTTCTAACGCTGGAGAAGATTGCGGTTGTGGAGGCACAATGGTAAAACAGGGAGGCCAGGGGGGAGAAAGTTTGCTGATGACCAATGCCAAGGTTTATTTCACTTGAGAATAACATTTGAATAGTGAGGGAAAGGGAAGGAGGGAGCAAAGAGGAAAGCAGTGCTGGTGCATACCAGGGTTATAATGGGATGGTGGCGGTCATCAGGATTTCACTGTGCTTGGAGCACCTCCAAGCTCTGGGGTAGAGAACAAATGACGGGGGAAAACGGGGAAGGCTGCAGAGAGTAGAGTGATGATTAGAATCCATAAATAATGCACACCAAAAGAAGGGGAAGAGAGAGGAATTTCTGGACATGGAGGGAAAAGGGAGGGCAGATTTAAAATTTGACTTACTCTGATGGACCTTAAGGATTGTGCAGCTGGGGATGACAGTAGTTCCTAAAATTTCAGGACAAAAAATTAGTAGCTGTCTTGTGTTTAATTATAAAAGAAATACACAGTTATTATCAGGGTAATTGCCGGGCATAGAAGTGTATGAGTTATATTTGGTTTATATATTGAGACGTGTTAAACGCAGCATTTAATGTAAACTTTGGAGTACATTGCTTTCTGTTCCAAGTAAAAGATGTAATGACAAAGAAAATTTGCTTGCTTTTATAGATAATGGATGTTGGTAGATTCTAAAATGTTTCTTCTGCTCTGCAAACTCAACTGAAAACCTGATTAATAACGAGAATAAAGGCAGACTATAGTATATTGGCAGAGTGCTTTCAATGAAAATGCAGGCCCTGGGATCAATTCTAGATACCACAAGGTGTCCCAAGAGTAGCCAAAGAGTATCATCAGGTGCAGTTTAAACCGAAACAAACCCAAAGGGTGAAAAAACAACACTATACTGCAAGTTATAATTCACAGCCTAAAGAAGGCGCTGTGATACTCTCCCGATATTATCTAAAATTGAAGAGTGAACATGTGAAATGCTGTTCAGGAAACTTAGTCTTCTCAATCTTATCAGTTAAAATTACCTAATTGTAGTTGGGTCTATAATGAGGTCTATAATTGTTACTGGTATTTGGCATATCAAATACAATTATAGACCTCATTCCGGAATGAATTGAGGCTCTTTATGTTCCTGGAGCAAGCAGATGCCCTTGGGCTCTACTAGCATGAGACAGGACATATGGAGATGTTACTGGGGCCCGCTCGAGCAAATCGATGATGAACAGGAAGACAGTGATACAGTGAATTGTAGTTGAACATCCTTTAACTTGTTCAAAGGTTAAGCATGTCAATCTGCATTTATAATGTGGGACATTTTGTAAAATTTACCTACATAAATCTGATTTCTTCATGAGTTCATCATTTTTCATACTTTATTCTTCATTAATATTTCTGATTTCATAAATCAGCCCATAAGAAACATTTAGTTCATATATTACGAGAAGCAATTAATGTGCATAAAGTAACAAATTAGAATTTTGAATGCATTTTTCTATACATTTCCCATAACTTTTTGGTAGGTTCATTTTAGAAGTTATGCTCTTATTCCATATAAATCAAACTGCGTAGGAAATGTTCTTTCATGTCTCCCCCATCTCCCCAGCATAATGTCTTTGAGGCTCACTTGTGTGGTTTCTATATCTGTAATTCATTCCTCTTCACTGGTGAATAATATGTATGATTGTTGTTTGTTCATTCATTCACTTGTTGAAGCATATTGGGGTCATTTCTCATTTTGGACTATGGTTAATAAAGCTTTTAAAAATAAAAAAAGAAGTTATGCTCTTGTCCACAACACTCACAGGAACATAAAAAAGTGACTTTATTAACAAAATAAAAATTTCTATAAATTGGGAACAGGTCTAAATAAAACAGGCTGTAAGCTTCAAAATGAGAAAGTGGTGTCTCTGTTTCTGTCTGGTAAAATTAGGGTGGTATAACAATCTATACATACATAGTAGCTTCGTAGGTTACTTAAATTTTTAAAAAGGAACAGTGAACACGTTTGCAGCACATACAAGGGACACATATCTCATGTACATAAAATGGTAGAGAAATGTTATTAAGGATATCATTTTTAGTATTATAATTAGGACCAAAATAACCATAAAATGAGGAGGTATGCATTATACACAGAGTCCTCTGACCCTTGGTGCCCAGATATAGTGTTAGGGTCATGAAATTACAAAGGAATTTTCTTAGTCCTATATTAACCCAGTCAGAGCTAAAGGACTGTACCTAGGTACCTTTTCCAAGAGTATTTGTTTCATCCTCCAAACTGCACCCTTGAATTAGTCTACTTTATTTCTCTTACCTGTAGAGATTCCCTCTAATATTTAGGACAAAGAAAAAAGACAGCTACAAGTGGTTTTGGTTTCTCTATTATATCTCCTTGATTAGAGATAATTCAAAAGAGTATCTAAAACTCAGCTTTACTTCATATTTAAGTAACTTATAAATTCATTTCTTCAAAACAATCCATTTTAACTGCACATTTATTCTTTAAATCATTATTTCTTTGCTATCTGCAGTTATTTCTTTTATGACTATTCTTTTTATAGACAATTTATCTCAAAAGTGCAGGTTCTTAGTATTTAGACTTTTTAAAAAGAATGTATTTAATAAATTACTGCTTTATTACTTTTCATAGGTTTCATTTATAGTAATTTAATTACCATTCTGTTCTGAGCTTTCATTTTAATGATGTATTAATTTTATTCATTAGATTCTAAAAGCATATTATAATGTTTCAAATGCACATTTTTGGTTGATGAATTTATATTCAATGCTTTATATTTCTAACTGAGATTCATAGCCTATGATCTTGATATTTTCATAATAAAAGAAGTTTTGCATATCAGGTATCAGCTTTTATAAACTTCTGTATTTGCCTTCACCTAATGTGTATTCACAGATGGTACATTTCAAAAGAATATTCATGACTAATAGGTCAATCTTATTTTTTTCTAATCTTTAAAATAATTATATCTATAATCTACATAACCTATTAATTTCTTTGGCTGTGTGCTAAAATTGTCATGATAACTTTCCCTTTCCTCAGTCACTGAACCAATAAGCCATTATTGTACTAAATGCAGTAACTCAAATGGCAAGAGACAAACTGCATAATTTCACAAATACATGTGGTACACAAAGAAATAGAACAAAGGAATGAACCAAATTAAACAAAAATGAATTTTCATACTCTTAAGACCAAAGAAGCTATTTTCAAAAGGGAAGAAATAGAGGAGTTGATAAAGCAAATAAGAGATTAGTTGTTCAGTCAGGGTACAATTTGACTTTAGATGGTGATCATAATATATTACAAAAAAAGTTGATTTATAATGATGCATACGTGAAATTTATATGATGTATTTATTCAGTCATCTAAATACAAAATAGGAAAACCTTATTTAACTAAACATTTAAAATGGATACACATTAGACCAAAGAGATGGTTTAGGAAGTAAGTTATTTTACTTTGTAAGGAGACAATCCCAGTTGTTTGTTTTGTTTTATTTCTTTGAATCTTTTGGTCACAACTGGGGGTGCTTAGGGGCTAACCCTGTCTCTGCACTAAGGAACCACTCTCCGTGGTGTCAGGGACCATATGGGATGCTTGTGATCAAATCCGGGTAGGCCGTGTGTAAGGCAAACACCTGCTCCGGGTCCCCAACCCCAGGTTTTATCCCTAAAACCACCCGATTTTCCAAATATTGCCAGATTGATCAGTAGAGAGCACAGGAGTGAGGAACAGGCCCCGGGCACCATGGAGTGTGCCACCCACCCCCAAATAATCAAGTTTTAATTCAAATTCCGCCAAAATACATTGATTTAAGAAGAAAAAAGGAATACTATGTGTGCAAATATAATTTACAGTTTTCTATGTTGGCAATTTTACAAATTTAAAAGTGAGTTAGTCCTATATATGTTTATATGAATATATGTATATATATATATATATATATATACATATATATACATATAGCCTGGTTTATAATGGTAGTTGGTACATTTTGTTATATGGTTTATGCTATTGACAAATACTGATTTTTATCATAATTTTATCCATAATATAAATGAATTTGTTCATTTGTTTCCTATAGATTCTAGGCTTCACTATTTTCTCTTCCAATAATGTTTGGCAGGAGTCTGTGCTTCCTAGTGTTGCTCTGGGTTCCAGGGGTCACTCCTATGAATACGCTGTCCACAGTTTGGAGCTGAGTGTGCACTGCTAGAGCCCATCCATAATGGACACCCCTCTGAGCCTGTGGTGCTGTGTGTCACACCCAATGGATCTTGGAGACCATGTGATATTGAGTGTCAAATTTGAGTACTAGAATCAAAGTCATACATATATGATAATTTATGAATTATTTCCAAAGACATTCAAATCATATTTTGATCATGTCTTCTACAAGTTATATGAAAATATTTTAGTTTTGTTTCTAGTTTCAGGTGAAAACAGAATATTTCCCAGTGATGTATGTTTACTCGCTTTAGAAAAACAAATACTTTACTAATTGAATAGCCAAATTTGTTGATCATTCATGGTTTTACATACATTTCTTATTTTTTAATGAAGAATAGATTTGAATCACAGAAAATCAACTTACCTTAAATTCTTAGATGGTTTCCTTCTTTTTGTTTGTGAAATTAACAAATTTTATGTGATAAATGAAATTAATTGACTCAAAAATTAAGTTGATTGCTGTTCAAACCCATGTACTCCCTTGAACATAAAACAAGTTTATCTCTATCTGTTTTTGCTAGCTGTGTTCTCTCTTTAACACACGTTTTCATTCTTTCTCTTCTCACATCTTTCTAAGCAATTTTCACTTAATAAAAATTTATCTTGCTTCTCACACACAAATGCTAAGTCAACATGTCATTGAAATACAAACTCTTCTTACTTAAGCTTTTACCAATCTTTGTACAAATGGATCAAAAATTAGTTTTAAAAATATTTTCTTATTTTTTCTATTGAAATAGAATGTACAAATAATTAAAACCACAGCTATAAAGTGCTAGACCAGAGTGAATCTTTAGCTTGTATACTCCCAGGTACCCCTGGATCTGAGATTTATGGCATTTCTACAATTACTGTTGTCCATTATATTACTCCCACTTGGTATTGCTCTTACCAATAGGATCTTTCTCACCTCTAAAACTGGTCCTAGATTAGATTTGCAAGTACTTTAGCCCTATTTAAACAAAAATCTATCAGTATGTATTCCCTTGCACATGATTTTATTATCTCAATATTATATGTTTGTAGTCAATATTATATGTTTGTAGCAATTTTTATATTTTATCATTGTGTGTAACATTTCATTGGATTGAGTATATCACAGTTTTATTTCCAAGCCTGGGTATCATATATTGAGCTAATATCCATATTCTTTAAATGTGATAAAAGAAGCTGCTATCTATCTTTGGTGCTTAGATGAAAATATTTTTGTTGAGTTTATTTACACCTTGAAGTGAATAACTAAGCGCTGGGCAGTTAGGTTGTTTCCATAGTTTAGTTATTGTGTATAGTGCAAGTTCTACTATGAACTCAGAGGTACATATATTCTTTCAAATGAATTCTTTGTATCTTTTGGAAAACTGCACTTGAGTTATAAAGATATTCTTTATCTTTTTAAATAAATCTTTTATCTATTTATTTATTTATTTGTTTGCTTGTTTGTTTGGATGTTTTGCTTTTTAGATCGCACCCGGTGGATGCTCAGGGTTTACTCGTGGTTCGGCACTCAGGAATTACTCCTTGTGCTGCTCCGGGGACCATATGGGATGCCAGGGATGGAACCTGAGTTGTCAGTGTGCAAGGCAAACACCCTCCCCACTGCCTATCACTCTGGCTCCTCCATAAGATTTTTCATGAAGGCATAACCAATTTATATTCCACTAACAGAGTGCCAGGGTAACTTTTTCTCCATATTCTTTCCAGTATTTATACGCTACTCTTGCTTCCCATAGTTACATGCAACTGTAGTTTCTAATTGCATTTTTACTAATTAGCAATTCATATTTTTTATGTATCTGTGGGTCATTTCTTTTGCATGTTTGTTTGATTTTTAGAATTTCTGTAGTCTTTTGTCCTTTATAAAATTGCCTTGTGGGGCCGGGAGCGATAGCCCAGCCGGTAGGGCGTTTGTCTTGCACATGGCCAGCCCATGCCAGCCCGGGTTCGATCCCCAGCATCCCATATGATCCCCCCGAGCACCACCAGGAGTAATTCCTGAGTGCAGAGCCAGGAGTAACCCTTGAGCATCGCAGGTTGTGACCCAAAAAGCAAAAAAAAAAAAAAAATATTGCCTTGCTTGGTGATACAGAGACACTAACACACAGGGCAGAGGTGCTACCTGATATTGAGGTGTCCAGAAGGGTGGGCAGCATCTGGCCCTGGCTCATCAGCCCAATAGAGCCTCAGAAGAAGTTAGAGGAACACCCCTGAACCGCAATGGTAGCCATTTTCAACATCCGGACTCTACAGCTTGTTAGAGCCCCACCCAAGAGAGAAACCTATTTCAAGCTTTCACCTGCGGTACCTCAAATAGTAGAATCCAACCACATTCCAGAAAGTCAGATGGTCATTGTAAGAACAGAAATAGACTAGATTAGCCCATAACAAACCAGGGAAAAAATCATGACTTTATCAATACCATTGCCATACATGGACTGCAATGGTCAATATAATTGGTGCCAGCTGAGGGAGCAAGCATGGGGATAGGGGAGTGGTGGGAAATGCGTGTCTTTGGCGGTGGGAACACACTGGTGGTGGGATTTGTGCTGTATGATGAAATATTAAATAAAAATTGGATTAAAAATTTAAAAAATTGCCTTGCTTGCTTTTTTTAAATTATTGATATATCATGAGTTTTATATTATATATAATTTATCAAATGTATAGTGTATAAAATATCTTTCCCAGGTTCCAAGATTGTCTTCATTTTAGTGATAGTTTCATTTAGTGTGTAGTCTTTTAAATTTTACATAGTCCTCTTGTTCATTATCACTTTTGCTTCCCTTAGCAATGAAGTTGAATCCCCAAATGCCTCTCTGATGTTGAGATCCTAGGGGATGTCTATATTTTTTCCTTAAGAAATTGTAATTACGGATCTTATATCCAATTTTAATATATTTTAGTTAATTGTTTTTATGCATGGATACCCATATATATGGGCTTATTCTATACTCTTTCATTTTTGTTCCAATTCCAAGCTATTTTAATTATTATTGTTTTGCAGTATAATTTAAGGGAAGGGAGCATGTTGACTCTATTTTTTCTAATTTTCTTTTTATTTCCTCTATGGTGCCTGATATGCTTATGTAATGATGTTCATGATGGCTTCATAATCCTTATTAACAGTGTCAATTATAATGTCTCTTTTAGTGTTGGTTATTATTATCATAGTTTTTAATACCTTTCACTTTTGATGTGCCTAGTAAGGAGCTTTTCAGTTTTGTTGATACTGATTTATATGAAGTTTTCTGTATGAAGTTTATATGAAGTTGTATATATGGTTTATATGAAGTTTTCTGTATGATTCTGTTTTTATATCATCTATTTTTCTCTTATAATAATTTCCATAATTTTCTCACTTTGACTCACTCTTCAAACTCTAGTTCATACATATAGGGTTGTCAAGTTTAAAACTTTTCTTCCTTACTGACATGGTCTGTATTACGTTAATTGTCCCTCTTACCACTAGTTTTTCTGCTTCCTATAGAATCGAAAAGCCAAACTTTTGTTTTCATTGTTCTCCAAGAAATTTTTAAATTTATCTTTTGGTCTCTCTATTTGCAAAAGAGGTATATAGAATCATATGTTTAGTGCCCACACTCTTGAGGTTTTATTCTATATTCTTTTTGTTGTCAGTTTCTACGATTGTGATCAGAAAAAGATGCTTGATATGATCTTATTCTGCAGGCATTTATTGCTAATTATTTTGGCTGATCACGATTTGTGATTGAGAAAAGGTCTAGAGTACTTTAGAATATTCATTCTTTTCCTTTGGGTTTGAAAACCACATCTGAAGTCCATCTGTCAGGTTATTCTCTTTATTTACTTCACCTAATGCCATAGTTTTCTTGATAATTTTATGTCTTTATTACGTGTTCATCTCTACCAACTGTGTATTGGGGTTCTCTTCACTTATTCTGTTGTGGCCAAAGTATACTGTGATATATGTCAATAATTCATTTCTCTATTTGAATGCCTTTGGGATTGGTGCATAGATAGATACACAAACTCTTAGATACACAAACACTCATCCTCATCTATTTTTTCTAATTTTCTTTTTTATTTCCTCTATGGTGCCTGATATGCTTATGCAGGTGTCTGGATGGGTAAGTCCTCTGGTGATAAATTGATACGAGTTGTATAAAATCTCACTTCATTTCTATTTGTTTAGGAGGTTATTTTTCAAATAAGTTTTTTTTCTGTGTATTTATCATGAAATTTTACCTACCTACCACAGGAGTAAAATTATATGGTGTTTTTCTTTCCCTGCCTCATTTATGCCATATATGTCCTATAGATCATCTGTGCACTGAATGGAAGACTTTCACTTTTGGAGCTATATGTTTATTTATGGACATAATGATACAAATCAGTTGATGGGTATTTTGGCTGCAGCTCTCAGATATTGTGAATAATGTTGCAAAGATCATGGAATTGCAGATATATTTTAAAATTAATGCTCTTGTATATTTTAGATAACTACTGACAATTCAGGAAGCTAAATTATGTGAACATTTCTAATTTTAATATTTTAAATAATGTACATGCTGTTTACTAAACTATGTGTACAAATTTATACTCTTAAAACTAATGTACAAGTAGTAAATATCTTTTATGCAAGAACTAACCATTGCTTGTTTCTTGATTCGTATTTTTCACAGGCTTGTTGGCCATTTGCATGTCTTCTTGAGATCTTGTGTAGTTAAATAGAAATTTCCATTTTTTAAATAAATTTTAATTTTGTGGTTGAGATATATATTCTACATCTGACCTTTCCTACTCATACATATTTTATAACCACTTTAAACTTTCAAAATAATCACCAGAAGATGAGCTGGAGAGATATTATAGAGATTAAGCACTAGCCTTCGATGAATACAACCCTGGTTTTATCCTCAGATCTGAAAGAAATGATATCTGAGTACAGAGCCAGGAATAAATTCCAAGGCTGTTGCACATGCAAAAGCAACAACAACAAATAATGACTCAATTAAATATATGTAACTATTCCTTCAAAAGTACTAGTTATAAATCACTAGTTTTGGCAACATCTCATAAAAGTTTATGTTTATATAGTATATTCTAGCACAATAAAATTATTCTAGATTCAATTCTATACTACTCTTAATAAAGTAACTTGTTCCTCCTTAAAAACTTGAAACTATTTGGATCTGCAGTTCAAAGAAGATCCTTCCCTTGAGTTGTTATCTTTGAACCTTAAAATTCTCAAAGCTTACAGAATTATCATAATGCTAGAGAGAAATGTTAAAGACATTTAACTAGCCAGTCCCAATTTATGGAGGAGTGAGAAAATAGGGTAAGTCATAATTTAAGTTTACATATTATTTTAAAATTTAACATATGTGACAGTTATATTCACATATGCATGCTTGTGTATGTGTGTATGTGTGTGTGTCTACACACACACACATATATATATATATATACATATAAATATGTATGCATATAAAAACTCCACCGTTCTCCCTGGATTAACATATGCCTCAGAGACCTGGGCCCTTTGAAAGCAGGGATGAGGGTGCTATTTGTGTCTCCCAAAGAGGAACAGAAAGAGCTATGCTTGGAATATCACACCTCACTCAAGTGAAAGAAGGAATCTGGAGCCCCGACCTCTGTCACTGTTCCAGAGTCAGGGGAAATGTCTCGCTTGCCAAGGCATCGAAAATCAGATGGGCTGGGCATGTAATGCAATTTGGAGACCACTGCTGGACTAGAGCCATTACTGACTGGATCCCACGGGATGTCAAAAGATCACATGGCCGCCCACCTACAAGATGGTCAGACTTCTTCTTCAAGACCCTGAACAAACAGTTTGAGGCTCTTTGTATTCCTGAAGCAACCGGTTGCCATTGGGCTACACTGGCACGTGATAGGATCAATGGAAATGTTACTGGAAATGTTACTGGCGCCCGCTGGAGCAAATCGATGAATAACGGGTTGTCAAGTGATCAAGTGAGATATATATATATATATATATATATATATACATATATATATATATATCACAATGTATCATACACAAGGTTTATATACATAAATACATATAAATATATAAATTATATATACTATATATACATATATATATACACCTTGTGTATGATACATTCTCTTTTTCGGCAGAAGGAGTTGGGGCCACACCTGATAGTGGTCAGGGTTCACTCTTGGAAGTATGCAAGGCTTATTCCAGGCAGGTTGGGAGAACAATATGGACTCCCTGGGATTGAACCTACATCAGCCTGTGCAAGGCAAGTGCACTACCACTACCTGCTATACCTGCTGTACAATCACTATCGCCTTTGTAATACATTCTCCTAATTGTTTATTTTCTGGAATGTTTTCTTCATTATGTCCTTTGATTCCAAAAATGCAATGACATTGGTTTACAAGGAATCTGCTTACATTAAAATGAAATAATTTAAATTAGAGTTTCACAAAATAAATCTCAAATACTACCAAACTATAACTCAGAACTTCCAATCTTGGATAATAGAATATTTTTCCATTTAAATGTACTTCCTCAAATTCCTAATTTTTGTTTTCTCTTCAATCAGGCTAGAAAATGAAAGATGCCAATAGTCAAACTGAGGTTTAATAGTATTGATCATGTTTGTGTGAAAGATCCAAGAAATTAAAAAAAAAACAAGAAAGCACATTTCTAGTTCCAACCACAGAAAAATATCTAGGTGGATTGTCAATGTGCTGGTAATCCTCCTCTGAATGGAAACATTAAACATTCATCCCATTGTGCCTTGAAAAAGCCTCTTGTGTATTAGTTTGGACTCTGCTGCCTGGCCTAGCTGGGACATTCCTCATCCCTGGCCACTGAGATTCTCTAAAGTCTGTCAGCCAGTCGTGGCCCTTGAAGAATAGGTCAGTAGCATTACCTCATGCTCTCAGAGAAGGTGGCGAAGAAGCTGGCGGCTGTTCCTTCTGCTTCTTGTTGCTGTCAGGCAAATGTGGGTGCCCAGGCTTGAGGCACCGCACTGGTGGTAACCAGCGCACGGAACAATAGCTTAAAGGAGGTGGAGGAGAGCGGTTGGCAGCCAGCTCTCACTTGGGAAAGTTTGAGGGTGAACAGGGGGATAAACGTGAGTTAAAAAGAAAAGTCCAAGTGTGCGGCTGGAATCCTACAACGGAGGCAGAATACTGACTAGTAGAGCAAATTAAGTCCTTCCAGGGAGTCCAGATAAATCATTGGTTTGCATTGAAGCAGAAAACACCATTATTTCTGGCTTTTTTGTGGTGTAAATTAGAGAAAATGGATGACAATTTTTCTGTAACCTGAATATAGGAAAGATTAAAAAAATGTACAGAGCAAAGTACGCAGAGCTGTAGACATTCAGAGAAATGGACACAGGTTGCTGAGGAACGCTTTTCCAAAAAATACTGCATCAATGAAAAGTAGGAAGAAATACATTATCAGGTGCTCCATAATGAATCACTCCTTGTTTGTGGTGGGAGGTGCCCCAAGGCTTTAAACCTATTGAGGAATGATCTCAGGCTCCACTTTCTTTTCCCCAGTAACCCCGAAGAGTGACCCCTTAGTGCAGAGCCAGGAGTAAACCATGATCACTGCTGGGTGTCGCACAAAAACAAAACACCCAAAATAAAGTAAAAATAAGCTGGGTCCAATAGTCCCAAGGGTTTCAGTAGAGTCACGGTAACTCTTCAGCAGAGGTGGAGGATACCTGTGCTTCTGTTACTTAGTGCGAAGGTTTTCTATTTGACTTCATTAAGAATCTCCTTTAGAGGCCAGAGAGACAGTTCAGTGGGTAAGGCCATTGCTCTGCATGCCGCGGGCCCTGTTTGATCCTTGACATCCAATTTGGTCCTCTGAGAACCTCCAGGAGTGATTCCAGAAAGCAGTTTGGAGTAATTCCTGAGCATCTCAGGGTATGGCCTAAAAATACACAAACAAACAATAAGAAAAGAGCCACCTGTGTATGTGTAATGCTAATCAAGGCTAAATTATGTGGAAAAATGAGAATCTACATTCAACTGGACTTTATATTCTTTAGCCTATGAAATAATGCACTACAAGAAATTTAGTGAGTGACTTAATGACAGATGTACTTATAAAGTTGAAGATGCATTTGTATGAAAAGAAGCTTTGATAAGAAAGATGAGATAAAATAAGAGAAAGAAATATATGCATCTAGGGGTCAGGGAGATAGGACAATAGGTAAGACACGTGCCTTGGACTAAGTCAGTCCGCATCCAATTCCTGGCATCCCACAGAGTTCCCATAACCTTGCCAGGAGTGATTCATGAGCACCAAGTCATGAGTAAACCCTAACTGAGCACTGCAGGCTGTGACCCAAAAAGTAAAAAAAAATTCATAGAAACACACATATGTGTATACTTAATATCTGTAATATATAGAACTCAAACACATGTAATATTGCATACTTAAATATGAGCATATTTATATATGTTGATTTGAATCTTGGTTTTAGCATGTATTTATATGTTTGAACTATATAGTTGGTAGCTTTAAATAACAATCTTGTATGTAAAGTCAGTATGATTATCTTATCACAGGAATGTTTGATCACATTAAATTAAATCACATCATTTACTAATGTTTCAGCTTTGAAACTTGTGTGTGGCAAATGTGCAAGGTTTTTTTTCTTGGCATTTTGACTTTATCCCATGTATTTTAGTCTATTGACTTTTTCAGTTGTGTCTCTATTAGAAACCTATGAATAAAGAATAAGAGGAGTTAAGAAATATTTTAAAAAAGGACTATACCAGTATAGATAGTTAGAAGAAAAGACTAAAGAATAATTTCCAATACATTCTGAAGGTATTATCAATGATAGTGCATGAAAGATGGTCAGACTTCCTTGTCAAGACCCTGAAGGAATGCTTTGAGGTTCTTCATATTCCTGAATCAACCAGATGCCATTGGGCTACATTGGCACGTGATAGGGTCCAATGGAAATGTTACTGGCGCCGCTCGAGCAAATCGATGAATAACGGGATTCAAGTGATCAAGTGATCAAGTGCATGAAAATATGCAAAAGAAGAGACAATAGTATCTATAGAATAAGTGTGTTTTATGCCTACAAGTAGTTTGGATTGATTTAATTGTATCAAGTACATGTCTTTCATTTTCCCTCTTTCATTTACTTGAGTGCAGTATTGTACCAGGCTAATGCTTTAGTGGTCAGAAAATACTCTACTCATTTGATATACATGTAGATCTGGAAATTACCATGGCGATGAGAAATGCTGGCCTGGATTCCTTACAGTGTGAATGCTTCAAAACAAACAAACTTGCACCATGGGTGCACACAGGCTATTTTATTCAGCATTAATGGCTCTGACAACCGGCTTCTCCTTTATCTTCTCTGTTCTCAGCAATTTGCTAATGATAATTGAAAATGTCCATGTTTGCCAACAACTCTAGTTTTCTTGAACCAGAAAAGATAAGAGTTGAGAAATCTAACTCCAGTATTCACATAAACTATTTTCAAATGGGAAGTCCAAAGAAGTTAAAAAATAGTATGAAATATTTTGGATTCTGAACAGGGATTCCTAACTTCGAAGCCCAAACTATTGCCAGAATAAAAAAAATTATAAATAATAAAAATGTTGTCATGAAGTTTTTATGTATATGCATAATGAACCACCATAGAAAGGATAAATTGGGAAGTATTTTAACTTATAATTATAGGCAATAATTAATCTCCAAAATGCTTTAGTAACCTAAAGATTAATAAAACATGAATTGGAATCAGTTCTTGTTAATTTCTGGATAGAAGATCAATAGCTGAACAGATTTAAAATTTATGTTTTTCACAGAATATATGGTCATTAATTATTTTATAGGATTATTTATTTATTTATTTTTATTAAGCTATCATGAGATAGACAATTACAAAGATGTTCATAATTGGGTCTCTGTCATATAGTGTTCTAGCACCCATCCCTTCAACAATGCCCCATTCCACCACCAATGTCCCCACACTCCCTCCCACCCAACCCCAGGCTGCCCCTATAGTAGACACCTTTTCTTTATCTCTTTATCTCTGTATCTGTCTCCATCTCTGTATTTCTTTCTCGCTTCTCTTATACCTTGTGGCTTGCCCTAGATATTTACAGGTTATTATGTAAGTTTCTATGTGCATATTCAATAGTGAGTTCTAGTGTGACAATATGATTCCGCATTCCACATCAACCTCCCTGTATGTTGAACTACAGTGATCATTATTGTGCATAAATGTGAAAGATCCTGGGAAGGACCTGGTCCTGACCTTCATTATTATCTAAGTCTGTCGTGTGGCACAGCTGTGGATCTGGTCTGTCTCTTGTCCAGCTTTGCTGCTTGTGGAAGCTGCAGGCTCGTAGCCACACCCGCCAACATGGAGGTGGGGGTTAAATAAGTAGTTAATATTCTAATGTTTTCAAAATTTATTTTGTATTTCTAGAGCAAGCAAAAGTGATAACCATAATGTTGAGAATTTACCTGAAGGATATTGTCCATGAGGAACCAATCAATCAATAGTAATGTTTAAAAAGAAATAAGAATCATTAAATAAGAATGAATCAACTCAGAAGTTTTTTACTGCCTCAATTAGAAGCTGTAGATGATATATATATAAATATATATAATTATATATTATTATATAAATACATAAATATATATAATTATATATATAATTATATATATATAATGAGACAGCATATATATATATAATGAGACAGTATATATATATATATATATATATATATATTCCCTAAAACCTGAGCTGCGCATGAGGAAGAGAGCAGCATGGAATGCCTTCAAAAGCATCGAAGAAATAGCTAAAAAGACAAAGACCTCCAACTCTGGGCACATCTCTTCAACTCCACCATTCTCCCTGCATTAACATACGCCTCAGAGTCCTGGACCCTATGAAAGCAGGATGAGAATGCTATTCGGGTCTCCCAGAGAGGAATTGAAAGAACTATGTTTGGAATATCACACCTCACTCAAGTGAAAGAAGGAATCTGGAGCTCTGACCTCCATTGCTGTTCCAGAGTCAGGGACGCTGTCTCATTTGCCAAGGCATCGAAAATCAGATGGGCTGGACATTTAATGCGATTTGGAGACCACCACTGGTCTAGAGCCGTTACCAACTGGATACCACGGAATGTCAAAAGATCATGTGGCTGCCCACCTACAAGATGGGCAGACTTCTTCTTCAAGACCCTGAACAAACGGTTTGAGGCTCTTTGGATTCCTGAAGCAACTAGATGCCATTGGGCTACACTGGCACGTGATAGGGTCAAATGGAAATATTACTGGCTCCCGCTCCAGCAAATCAAATCAACGAATAACGGGATGTCAAGTGATCAAGTGATCAGGTGATTATACATACATATGTACTCATGCATAAAATTGTACTAGACTTTAAGAAGACATGAAATCTTTCATCCTAATAAAATGAATGGAACGGGAGAGATTCATTACAGTGAATTAAGTCAAAAGGAGAAAGACAATTGTCATATGAATTCACTCCTACATGGTATATAAAAAAGCAAGCCCAGTGTATAGTCAAATATCTATTTAAAACAAATCCTTGGACCAGAGTTTTCCAGATCAGAGTAGTGGATGGAGTTGTGCTGGAATGATCCTAGGGTTGGTAATTTTCTTGGGTTCAATTTGAGTTTGCTTTTTGGTTATTCACTTGAAGAAGGTAGGTTTCCAGAAGATAGCTTAGCTTTGTTTTTATTGGAAAAAATAGGGCCTAATGAATTAGACTAATGAAGAAGTGAGGTGGGTGGTTTGGATAGGAAGAGTCCTATGGGAAGTGGTGGAATAATTGGCAAAATGGTGATGGGTATGGTGTGGTTATATGTATTTCTAAAACATATAGTCTTTTGTGAAATGTTACTTCAGCTTAAAAATGTAAAAATGAAAAGTAAACCATATTTTCAGCTCGTATTATGAGAAAGTTAGTTATATGAGCAACCCAATAATGAACTAATTTCCATTTAAAAAAATTAAGGGAAAAAAGAAATAAGAGTTTCTGAGAACATTTTATGGAGGAACATTTGAGCTGATGCTTGAGTAATAAGATAAGGATAGAAAGAGATTTCAGACACATAAAAGACACTGTATTTTAAGCAGAAATGTAACTATATTTTGTTTCTTTCTTGAATATTCTTTTTACAATGTACTTTCACTAGACTTACATATTTAGCTCTTAATGGACTATGAATTTACCATTTTGAGCAATTTTCCTCAGTTCAGCTCTTATGCTTCTGAGGTTCCTTTTAGGTAATTCATTTATTTTCTTTTCCATTTTATCTCGTGACCTCCTTTTGCTTCCTACTTCCCTCAGAGGAAATTTGCTTCTTAAACCATATACTCATTCTATTATTTCACAGTAGTCCATGGCATTCCATTGAGCCCAGAGTACAAATCTAGTTTACCTATCACAAAGAGATTTTAATCGATAACCTTCCACTGAAGCTGAGAAAAATTAATAGAATAGAATAACAAAAGTTATTAACCATTCATAGAATAACAAAGTTATTGACCCCAAAATAGAATAACAAAGTTATTAACAATTCAAAATTAAATACTCCTAATGATAAATGCCATCTCTCCCTTTTCCCTCTCTAATTCCACTTACAACTTCTTGCTGTTTTAAAAGATGACTTCCTTCCTAAGGAGTATTTTAACAATTTTCTCTAATTAAATTTTCATGAAATAGAACATCACAGATACTCTACAGATTTTTTATACTCTATGTCTATACGTTTTCTCTGCTTGAGGTCAAACTCGGCTCAGTTTAGACAGTGCATATGGTACCCTAGCACAGAGCCAGAGAAAACCGTTAGCACTCCTGGGACTGACCCAATCCTGTCCACGATTCTGGACATGAATCCAATATGAGCACAATATATTTTCTTGCTAGGTGTTGCAGGACTCCTAAGGGCCGCTGCATCTGCTCTGGATTGCCTCCCACAAATCACTCTGTAAATAAGGGGGTAGTCTAAATGTGGCAGTTTATCCGACCATGTATGCTGTACTAGCTGGTATAAATATTCTCCCAAGCTATCACAATCATCGTGGGACTAGCTAGATCTTACCAGCATATTAGCCTGGCCACGTAAGGACACCTAAGTAATTAGACCAGAGAGAAATGCTGTTTGCTTCCAAACAAACAAGCATGGCTCCCTGATAAAATATAAAACTACAATGAAGTAGAGGAGACTTGTGAAGGCTTGGAGAAATATTTAACTGGCATTGGTGTTGATCTTTGGTACAGTGACATGCCATCTCAGAAACCCCCTTCTCTACATTTCAAAGGCATTCCCGGCTCAAAACATTAGCACAGTAAAGGCCCTAGGTGAGATGCAGGGAGGGATTACCTGAGGGCATTGGACCCTCCCTGCTTTCCATAACAATGGGAGGGAAGGTCTGAGTTGCGGGGGGTGGGGGTGTTATAAACTAGCCGGTTCCCGCCTCTCCGGGCTTCTTCTTCCGGTGGGATCTCGCCTTGTGAGCGTTTATTCCCCTTGGCAGTTTTACACATGGTGGTCGCCATCTTGGCCTACACGTGGCTGGGGTTCTAGCCTGGAATCCTAAGCATCGGGTTTTTCCTTTGCTGATTTGTATGCCTGAACCTGTGATAAGTAAAGCCTTTTTAAAACTGTATCGGATTCCTGAGTGTTCATCCATTCCTCGCCGGCTCGGAGGTAGAAGGGAACTTGCTTCCCGGCACTGTTGGGGCCCGGTGGAGCGCCCTGACAGCTAGGGATTAGTGATTTTCACCCCTTGGGATTTTAGTATTTCCTTTAAATCTAACGTTATTTATTTTAAAAATGAGAGGGAATATGAAATATGTTAATGAGCATGCACAAAGGAAACGGTAAAATTGTGAATCTGTTTGCATCTGCGAGCTATATTACATTCCAAGTGCAAAGAATGTACCTACTTATCGTTTGTGAATGGATATTACCTGCAGTAATATCCATTACTATAGACATTCTAAGAAATAAATCCTTGAAGATAATGGATTATTAGATAGAAAAATAAAACTTATTTTAAGTCACTGTCTAGTATTTCCAGATTACATGCAGTTGTTCTCTTCCCTTGTTAGATCTGAGTAAGTTTTAGAGATTAGGAAAAAGAATTCACTAAAAAGTGAATGGACAGATGTAATAGTAATCAAATTTATGAGGCAGGAATTGATAGAAAGTCCTAAATTGTCAAGAAAAATTCCATGAAAGTCCATTGGAGGGTATATATAATTCTAAGTGGACCAATTACCCTTCTCAGCAAAGAGGAAAGCAAAAGTCAATTTAGGAATAGATGTATCTCGTAAATGACACACTTCCCATAACTATTTTTCCAGGAGTATTTTGAAAATTTCTCCACATAGTTCACAGACTACTGTTATAGAGCAACTCTTTGCTTTCCATTTTGTTTTACAGTACATGGGCATTCAAGCAGTAGAAAATAAATTTTCTACATGTACTGAAAGAGTTGTATAAGCTATGACTGTTAACAAGGAACAAGAGGCACATTCCTCAAACGCGCTTTTACACTCGGAGTTGGAGAACTTGATTTGCCAAAAGTGAAATTTGTGGGTGCTAAACTTAGACGTGAATAGAAAACTTGTGGACCTCAAAATCCCATTTGGCTCCTAAACCAGACACAACTTCAGGGCTTTGTGAAGCTTTTTATGTCCTTTTTTTCTCTCTTTTTAAAAAAAATTTTATTCCCATGGCAGTTTCAGAAGAAGGAGCAAGAATTCCTTTCAAGCAAGAATGTTTATTGCCTCCATGATGCACTCTTTTCATTTGGTTGAAAAAAACATGTTTTTCAATTAACTTTCCCCTTATAAACAATGATGTATTTTAAAGGGATAAATGTTTTGCAAATTGCAATAAAATACATTTTATGTAGGTGAAATTTTTACTCTTTAAAAGTAGTGGTGATTAGTTGCCAAAGCCTTAGTTTTTAGCCCTGGCTTCTCAGGCCATGCTGTCTTTAGCCATGTACCTGAAATGCGAAAAGCCTGGATAATCTCACTTGAATTGTCAAAATGAATATGGCCTTCGTCCAATCTAATCCATTTGCTTTTCATTGGTTTGCCTTTTGGTGAACACATTTTCTTTGCTGATAGCAATTCACTTTAAAACTGATACCAGGGTTGGCTTGATTAAGAATGAATGCCTCACTGTTTTCTAAAAATCTTCACGTTTAAATGTCCCTCTTTTCTCCCTCTTTCTTTCTATGCTTTATGCCTAAACTTATAGTGATTATCATAATATATTTCTTCTCTTGATTTACAAAGCCAAGTACTTTTTAAAATTAAATATTGTAAGTGGGCACTGGTGGAGGGATGAGTGCTGGAACACTGTCTGACTGAAACCCAAACATGAGCATCTTTGTAATTGTATATCTCATGGTGGTATATTACACAAATTTTTTGAAAAAATTGAATATGTATTAAACAGTTCATATGTAGTATATCCATTATATGGTCATACTATATTTAGTCATCCTCATTAGTGTGGAATTTATTTACAAGTAAATAAAACTATGATTGTGTGGCTACCCTAGCTGGTGATATTTCACCCTAATAATCAGTATTTCACCAGTGAAGAAGGACTCAGCGCAGATGTCTGCTCTGGGTGTGGTCCCTCTTCCCACCATATGGTGCCTTGTGGTTTTCCTTTATGATATTACTTGGCCGGCTTTCCTATCTTTTCTTGTATTTTAAAGTTAAGATGAGTTTGATCTGCAAAGATTTTACAGTGGGTAGGGTGCTTGCCTTGCATGGGACAGACCTGCTCAATCCCTAGCCCCAAGTATGGTCCCCAGTCCCTCTCATGAGTGATCTCTGAGCACAGAGCCAGGAATAAGTACTGAACACTGCCATGTGTGCCCCCTGTCCCAAAATAAATAAGCTAAATTCAAATGGAATTACAATGATTTATTGGTCTGATAATTTTCATGTCAAAGAATATGAAATATTCATTCATTTTGGACATCTGTAGTTAACCACCATTAAGTCTCTCTCTATATATGTGTATATATATATATATATATATATTTATAATGTAGAGTAACAGGTTTGATTTGCTGGAGAGGGGTGAGTGAGAAGTAGAGGCAAAGTGCATTCATTATGAGGCAAATTTTGTAGAGTTTATCCTTAGTAAAATGATTAGATTACAAAGGCTTTAACAGTTGATTTTAATTGCATGACTTTGCTGAAAGTCCTTCTATCCTTTCTTGTGACTCAGAAGTTCTATATCCTGACCTCCATTTTCTGGCCTTCTTCCATGTTCTTAAAGCTTCCAGTGTTCTAGATACAAGATTATGCACTGAGATTCCTGGGATAAAGGAGCACTCTATAAATAACAAATGGCTTGTATTAGAAACTTACTATCCTATGTTTAAGGTTGTCTTCAATTGAGATATATAAGCCAAAAAAGAAAATAAGCCAAAGAGTGTAAAACTCACAGTCATTTACTTCTACCCAACTCTTTTAAAGATATTTTTTAAGTATTGGACTATATAAAAGGGTTCAATAAAAAACATATTGCCCCCTAGTTGACAGAGATTACCCAGGCAGCTGCCAGACATTAGTATTATTTAAACTTTCTAGGCTTTGTCACCAGATGGTTCAGGGATCTTGTAACTCAGTCTTCTCAGGATGTCCTAAAGTACTGAAAACTAGAGAGGGTTTTCTCAAATCCTATATTTCTGAGAGTCTAGACAAAACAATAAATTATGTTTTTGTCCTTGCGAAGATCATCTTGGCTCATATTTGAAGTTCTGAAGTTCTGAATTAGTATCCTCTGTTTTATGCTATAAGTGTTTATATCTACAGACGTGTTGCTTCCTTAGAATCAAGGCTCTACAAGATGAAGTGAACGTCAAATGGGAGTATAACCTTGATTTCAGGTTCAAGAAGGTGTCCCTGCTCTGTTTAATTAAAATTGCCTTAAGGCCCTCTAATCCATTCCTTCTCTCTTTTTACAATAAGTTACTAAAATCTGCTGACTTTATATTTTGGAAAGAGCTTCTCTCTCCCTACAGAAATAACTTAAGCACCAAAGCATGTGGGTAATAAGTAGAGATTCCTGTTATTTAAGTCGAGAGTAATAATTATTTCATAATAAAAAACTGACTATCAAATGACAAATGAAAATTTACTTGTCCTCTGACACCTTAAAAGACAAATCAGTGAGTAAATTGTTCGTGTTTTACAGATAAAAATTTAATTTAGTATTTTATTGAAATATAAAAACTTTTGATACTTATGTGACTATGGAAATCAACATGAAATTATTGGTAAATTTTAATATAGATGATGATTTAACCCCGCTCTTATGATATAAAGATCAGGTTTCGTTCACTTAGAAAAGTTCACTTAGAAAATACTACCATTTCTACTCTGATACAGTAAAGTGCTCTTTTTTTTCCTCATAGGCCGGATAGTATCCTATATTATCCATTATGTTATATTCATTTAAAAAATGCTAGAAAACTAAAAGGGTGTCAGCAGAAGATGAGTAATATATTCAGTGTAAAGCAAATTCTCTCCATCACAACACTATGGTTTAGTGTGTTTTGAAGTGAACACTATGATTTTGGGTGTTTTGCTTTTCCAATCAAATTCATGTGGAAATGTACCTATCATTAGCATCTGGTCTTTTCTTTCTTAGTCTAAATAATGAATACTTTTTATGTAAAAATATAAATAAGCTCAAATAAACTCTACAGGACTGACATTACTTAAAGTATAATATAATCACAGGTAAAGTGATAAAATTTGATAAATATTGTTATATATATGAAACAATAAGCATGTATGTATTAAAAGTGAACTCACAGACAACTTTTGATAGCCTATATTTAAATACTTTTGCCCTTAAATTTTTATCTTTAAATATTGAAGAAAGAACAATGTTATTATGCTAAAATCATATGTAACTCCTATAACAAAAACTACACAATGTTATATAAATGATAGAAGTATGAGGTAAAGAGAAAGATAGTCTAGGTATGTCATTTATTAATTCCCTGACCTCAAAAATGGCAGCACTTGTTTGCTCCTCTTTTTAATAGATAAAAATGCATACAAAAGAACCTTCATATGGGAAGAGTTTAATAATAACACTAATAAGTTATAAAATTAAAATAATAATAAAATAAGCAATAAAATTAAAATGGTCTGGTATTGGAATAAAGAGTGACCTATAGACCTATGGAATAGACTGAATATCCAGATACACACTCTCAAATATACAATCACTTAGTCTTTGATAAAGGAGCAAAATATTTTAAGTGGAGCAAATAAAGCCTTTTCAACAGTGGTGCTGGGCAAACTGGGGAGCTACATGCAAAGAAAATGAGCTTAGACCTCTTTCGAATGCCATGCACAAAAGTCAGATCAAAATGAATTAAAGATATGAACAACAGACCTGAATCAGTAAAAAAAAAGGACAGCTATAGAATGACTGCATTCATCTGTGGGATATAAATATGTACCAGTGTTCTACTAATTGTTGGAAATAACAATGCCAGACTAGAACTGAGCATTGAATATAGGCAAAGGATTTACATGATAGCCCCTAGATATATGTATGGCAAGCCACGATGTGTAAGAGTAGGGTCGTGGTGGGGGAGAGAGAGAGAGAGAGAGAGAGAGAGAGAGAGAGAGAGAGAGAAAGAGAGAGAGAGAGAGGCAAAAGGCCTACTATAGAGGCAGGGTGGGGAAGGGAGGGAATCTGGGCACATTGGTGGTGGAAAATGTGCACTGGTGCAGGGATGGGTGCTGCAACATTGTATGACTGAAACCCAATCATGAACAGATTTTTAAATGTGTATCTCAATGTGTTATAATAAAAAGTAATTAATTAAATTAAAAAGAACCCTGAGGTTTATTTAGGGGAGTTAGGAAGATAGTACAAGGACTAAGGTATTTGTCTTGCAGCTGGCCTACTCTGGTTGGATCCCTGACACCACTTATGGTACCCTGAGCACAGATTAGATTAATCTCTAAACAGTGCCAGGAGTAAACTCTGAGCATAGCTTGTAGAGCACCCAAACCAAACCAAACCACTAACAATTTTTAAATTAATTAAAATATTCCTTTTAAAGTCAATTTGTTGGTGGAACTGAAGCACCAATTCATAGGCAGCTGACCTGGTTTCATCCTTGACACTGTATATCGTTCCCAGAATCCAGTCAGGAGTGATCCCTGAGCACAGGAGCCAGGAGTAAACCCTGAACACCACCTTGTGTGGCCGCCAAACAAATATAAATAAATAAATAAATAAATAAAATCACTTTGTTCCCAATAATCACATTGGGAACATTCAGTCTGGAATTTAACTTCAAATGATAGAATAACAAGTTATCCAGATCTAAAATAGAGACACATATCCCTGCACACATGTGCAAACACATAGCTAAACATATTCCAGTACATGCTTAAATATAAACCTTATTGTCTAGCCCCGTGTTGATCAACTTTTTCCCCATCAAGTGCCTCTGAGATTTTTCCTGCCTGTGATCTTCCTATATTATTGTTATTGTGCTGTACACCCTGCGCCTGTCTCTATTATAAATTCATACAATTTTTACCTGTGGTTCTCTTGGAGCATTCTGGCTATCTATAGTGGCCATGTGGTCCCCACATGAGAAATGCTGGTCTAACCTATTTTTGAAAGACCATGGATCATCTATGGGTAATGGAAATCAAGAGTACAGTTGCATCTGTGCAGAAATACAAAGCTGCCTCTTAAAACAAAGAGGAAAGGGAGTCAGGAAGCAATTTTATTTTCCTCAAATTTACAGACTCAATTTCTCACTTAAGCCAACTTCAGTACATCAGTCAAATAATGAATAATTCTGTTGTGAATAGACTGCCAATATTGCACTTGGAAAGCTTTGTTGGGATAGCTGATGTTTCAGGCAGCTGATAGAAATGGGGACTATTATTCTAGCAGACTCCAAGTTCCATTCCTTTACTATGAAAGAATTAGAGTTGAAATTGAATGACCTTGTCCCCATGATCTCAATCCCCAGAAAAATGATTCTATTGATTTATCACTTAGCCTATACAGATGTTCCTCTAGCCTATACAGATGATTTGTGTATGAATTATTCTTTTGAACCAGATGCTGCATAGTACAGAGATGCTGTTATTCAGTCTGTCAAATACATTAAAAAAATCCTTCAATACACCCTCGCTTGTGTTAGGTTACAAGAAAAATATATCTCTAAAGATAGATGTCTTACCTCTCTACTGCTATATAACCAAAGAAAGAGTATTTAAAATGTGCTTCCCTTAATTTCCTCTGATCTTAGCAGCTAAAGTATGTTATGTTCATATAAAATCCAGTTTAGGTGGTTAGTAATAAGTTGATTTTGTATGTGTCACTATTTTATTTTTTAGATAATTCATATCTTAGATTTGCATTTGTTTGTGTTCACAGTAAATAATTGCTAAGGAGTTAATATTTAAATATTTTAATTTAATTATGACATTTTAAAAGCAGACTGGAAGATGGAAATCACTCATTTGAAATGATTTTAATGTAGTAATTAAAAGTTAATGATATCCTATTTTATAAAAATTCAATATAATTAGTGATAAATGCTATGCAAAGTAGATTATTCTTAAAACATGACATTTCTATTAATTTTTGAAATGGATATATGATTACTGAGTCGCAAATATTTCTATGCTTATGTTTTAAAAACTTGAACCATTTTGAATGATTTGATGAGAATTCAGCAATGATTTTCATTAAAAAATTCTCATTAAAAATATGACATTTTGTTGGGTGATGGACTTTTATATTATTATGATTGAGACACTAAAAGAATATTCTTGCCCCCATCCTGCTTTTACTAAATAGTAATCCCTCAAACTTTACACAGGAATATGCTATGGTATTGTGCTAATGTGTCAATGTCTGTGTTAATAAGCTGTGATAAACACAGTCATCAAACTATGATTAATATCACTATCACGATCACGATCACGATCTTCCCGTTAATCATCTATTTGCTAGAGCGGGCACCAGTAATATCTCCATATGTCCTGTCTCATGCCAGTAGAGCAAAGGGCATCGGCTTGCTACAGGAACATAAAGAGCCTAAAAACCATTATATTAGGTCATGGGAATGACCTAATATAATTGTTACTGGCATTTGGCATGTCAAATACAACACGAGCAGCTTACTAGGCTTGCCGTGCGGGAGGCATATTCTTTAAACACCTCCAAATAAAGCATTTATTGATGAACGCGCGGCCGCTTGCGGCCGTGCGAGCCGGGCTGTGATGGGCTGGTCGGTTGGGTGGAGTTCTGAAGAGAGGGAAGTCCGGATGTGGAAAATGGCGGCACCCATGGAGTGGGTGGGCGGTCGTCTGGCTTGTTGTGAGGTTCTGCCGGGGTGGTGGGCCAAGGCAAAGGCTAGAACCCACCATGCCTCCCGACTGCCTCATGAACGGCTGGGCACAGGGAGAGCAAGGAACCGCTCTGCCCCATGTCTAAGAGTCTCTGGACCAGCATACCTGGGCCGGATTGAGGAAGAAACGGCTGCAGGGTGGGTGTCGATGATCCGGGCTGTGATGGGCTGGTCAGTTGGGTGGAGTTCTGAAGAGAGGGAAGTCAGGATGTGGAAAATGGCAGCACCCATGGAGTGGGTGGGGGGGTTGTCTGGCTTGTTGTGAGGTTCTGCCGGGTGGTGGGCCAAGGCAAAGGCTAGAACCCACCATGCCTCCCGACTGCCTCATGAACGGCTGGGCACAGGGAGAGCAAGGAACCGCTCTGCCCCATGTCTAAGAGTCTCTGCACGTGGCCGACCCTGGGTTCGATCCCCAGCATGATTAATATAGTCATTGTTAATGAAATAAAATTGCAAGTATTCATTATTTATGGGTTTTGTGAACAATTATCTCAGAAAATTACAAGCTGGGTTGAGGCCAGCAAGATAGTACAGCAGGTCGATGCTTGCCTTGCACATGTCCAACCTCCTTTCTATCCTGGAGTCCAGTATAGTCCCGTGAGCCTGTAGCAGACTCCCATATAGGCCTCCAGGATCTGATAAGGGGGACCCAGGTAAAATCACAAATGGGAGGGGGCAAACAAAACAAGGCTTGGGCCCAACTGTTAAGATAAGGGGGTCACAGAAATGATTAGTGTTTGAAATATGGGTCATAGTTGCTCAAAGGTTGAGAAACATTGATTCAATAGATGATTAATTTTGAAGAAAGGGCCAAAGAGCTGGTTTCTAAGAACAATCTGTGAACACTCTTCCAGGACACAACTTATCCAAAGATATAAATATTATATGATATTTGATGTCAAAATGATCCAAAATGGTATTATAAGATGCCGTTCTCCTTTGGCCTGAAGTAGTTTCATGTGAGTCTTATGGGGTTTAAGTTTCCTGTAGATGAGAGTCTTTGCTTTTCTCTTTACTGTCTTTAGAGTCTTATACTTTGGTTCTTTCATTTGATCACAAAAGTCGAAAGTCATTCAGAGAATGAAAGATATTTTGTCGTTAATATGTGTTGTCCATATGTCTTTTAGAAGTACAGCATATTTCTTAGCTACTGGGAGTTTGGGGATTTTTGTTTGTTTGGGGGCCACTGCTGGTAATGTGCAGGACTAACTCTGGCTCTGTGCTCAGCCATCAAGCCTGGAATTACTTAGGAGACTGTATGTGGTGCTGGGAACTGAACTTGGGTCTGTCACATTAAATGTAAGTGCCAGACTAGCTATATTATCTTTCAGGCCCCTGAGTTTAGGAATCTTAATGTGATCATATTTAATTATTTATGGCTCAAAAGCCATGCCTTGTACCTTGTGACTGTTGCAGGACTCCTCTAAGAGCCATCTCGAAAACCCCCTTCTTAGAAAGGCTTTTCCAGGCAGATCTTGGCTCAAGACATTAGCATATAAAAGGGCCTAGGTGAGGTGCTGGGAGAAATTATCTGAGGGCATTTGACCCTCCCTGCTTTCCATAACAGTGGGAGGGGAGATCTGAGTTGCAGGGTATAAAACTAGCCTGCTTCCTCTCTTGTCCTCCTCTCTTTTTGGGCTCTCTCTTTGTGAGCTTGCACCCTTCTTGGGAGTCTTGTCTTTTGTCTCCTCTTCCTTTACACGTGGTGGCCGCCATTTTGGCCTACACGTGACTGGGGTTCTAGCCAGGAATCCTAAGCACAGGGTTTTTCCTATTGTGGATTTGTGCGCTTGAACCTGTGATAAGTAAAGCCTTTTAAAACAGCATCGGATTCCTGAGTCTTCATCCATTCCCCCCGGCTTCAGAGGTAGAAGGAAACTCGCTTCCTGGCACTGTTGGTGACCCCGCGGCATTTCCCTGACAGTGACCACCTTACATTCAAAGACTAGTCTAAGTAGAATTTGTACCTCTACCCATTTTGAAATAAGAATCAGATTCTAACTTCAGAATTCCCTATGACTTTGGCTGATATCTCTGTCATAAATGTCTCATAATTGTTCTTTCCTGCCTTCCTTACAAGTATTATTCCTAAATACAATTCCCAATAAATCATTTACACACAGAGCATTTTATCCATTCCAAGAAACTTAAAGTTTTATTTTACTTCCCTAAATTTATTATTTGAGGGGAAATTATCAGAGTATAAGTGGAAAATCCCAGAACTGGATACTAAAGCAGTATATTGTCTTTGAAAATCTTTGACATAATATATTTCAATTTTCCTCAGAATCTATATACTAGAGAATTTGCTTGTATGCACATCACACAGTTGTATGTAGTGTATCTTTTTTTTTTCTTTTTTCTTTTTGGAGCCACACTGGACTGTGCACTAGGGCTTATTCTAACTCTGAGCTCAAGAATCACTCCTGATACATTCAGGATATCAGATGGAGTGCCAGGAATTGAAACCAGTTGACCACATTGAAACCAGTTGACCACATGACCCTACTTGCATAGGGTCTCTATCTTTTCCTTTTTAAATCATGAGTTTGCAGGATGCCCAAAGTACAGAAGACAATTACAATGAGGTAATTTTTGAGAGGGTAGCGATGTAAATTTGATTTTTTGAAAATGCACTTCACTGGAGGCCGGAGTGATAGTCCAGCTGGTAGGGCATTTGTCTTGCACGTGGTCAGCCCATGCCAGCCTGGGTTCAATCCCGGCATCCCATATGGTACCCCGAGCACCGCCAGGAGTAATTCCTGAGTGCAGAGTCAGGAGAAACCCCTGAGTATTGTCGGGTGTGACCCCAAAAATGAAAAAAAAAAGAAAAGAAAAAGAAAATGCACTTCACTGATGAATTTGTTATCTGTATTATACAGTGCTCCACTGGCCAATTTGATTACTGATTGATAGACTTATCACATAACTTCCATTAAATAGATGATCCAACCACTCCACTGAAGTAGATTTGATTTGAGAATGATGACATTAAATCATCTAAAATGTACCTTGAATACTAATTTCTATAGGATTTTTAGGGTAGCAGCCATGTTAAGGGATGTGTTAAGGTATGGCTTATAACCGTTTGGCTTCTTTTTTAATGACTATTCAGTGTTTTATCTTCAGTCCACAGTTGTTGTGTTTACAACAAATATAAGAAAGATCAACGAAAGGGGAAAAATTGCATGATTGAACCATAAAAGTCAAGTGTTCCTTTACAGAAAAAAATGGCAAGTTCTTAGCACAAGAGTTAATAGATATATCTTCCCAAATTTTCAAAATATTAGCACACATTAAATTAATTAAGAGGAGATCTTGACTTGAGAACCAGGCTTATATTAAAGCCTGTCTTTCTACTACATCAATTCTAACATGACCCAGATTATCACTTCTTTGTGCAAAAATTCTCACTTGAAACTTGCTGCTTTACAAAGGACTCTTTTCTTTGCCTAACCACCATTCTTTGCAAATTAATTTTAAAGAGGGTTAAGTAAGAGTGACAATAACATAGGGCATCAGGTCTCCCTCAATTTGCATAGCTTTTCATCTCTTAGGAGCCCTTTTGACCATTAACTACTTTGGCCACACAGTAAACCAGGTCTGACAAAGTTTGTTAGGTACTGAATGAACTAATTCATTAATCTAGCGACTTTCCCTCCCTACCAACCTATAAACCTATCATCTTACTGTGAAGGATTAAAATCAAAACAAAACCCTCAAAATGAGGTGGAGGGGTGGGGCGTGCTGGGGTTGATAGGAGCAGACACTACAGGAATGTCTGAATAGGAAAAGAACTAACACAAAAATGTTTCCTGTGAATTTACATCTTTAAGAGGATTACCTCTGGAGGGATGGTGGTGCCTTTTACCCACTGTAAGCAGTTGTGGGGCAGTTGGGCTCACCTACTTTGCCCCTTAGTTTCATTAAAAACTTAGCACCCTGGGTGGACAACAAGCCTAGGTGGTTGGCACTTGAATAAGAACAGACTAATTATACTGTGGACAGGGAGGAATCAGGGACAATCTTGATCTTACAGCTTTAGCCTGAAAATTCTCAGCTTTGAGATCCTCCAAAAGAATTTCAATTGTAATAGTCCTTGAAGACTTTCATCTAAAACTGTTTATGGCCCTAGTTGCCCTCAACAATGCTGGAACATAGTGATACCCATACTGAAGCCAAAGCATTGAGTCTCTATGTAACTGGGTTGAGAATTGTGGGGAGTCATCCCAGGGCTCCTCCCTGAGCAGTTATTACATGGGAGTCCTGACCTGCCCCACAAATGAATATTTTTATATTTAATTTAATTAAAAAACTTGATTGTGATAAAAATTGCATTGAAAGAATGGCCCCGCCCACAGAACACAAAGACAGGAACCAGAGGTAACTGATAAAATGATAGCTCAACCGGAGGTAACTGATAAAATGATGGCTCCACAAGACAAGAGCACAGCAGGAAGGGCCTTAAGCAAATAATTCCAGGGAGGGCTATAAGGCAAACATTCCCGAGAGGTTGCATCTGATGTCCCCCTCTGTATTTGGTATGATACCTGACTGGGCCCATGCCGTGCCAAATATGGAAAGAAGTATTAGACACGCTCAGATTGGTGGGTGATGGTTACCTGGTGCAGAGTGATTGGCTGCCTGCGTGCAGACCTTGATGTAATATTTTAAACCTATTGGATAGTTATGTGTGGGCTTTTCTGTAGTGCGGGAATTATTCCTTAAAAGATCCTCCCTGGAAGGGCTCAGCTCTTAGCCACTGACTGCTTGGGGTCAGCTATGAGCCCGAGTATACTCGCTTATTAATAAAACCCTTGCTTTTGCATAGGACTTGGTCTCTCAGAGTTTTCCTTGGTAGGTGCGGCATTCCTAGGCTCCCAGTCAGTCACCTCATTGGGTGGCCAACCCTTATAGCATAATATAAAAGACAACCATTCTGCGGAATTACGTTGTTGAGTTTGGGGAAATACGTCTTTAGTGTAAATGGTAACACAATTGAGACAAGTAGTCCTTTAACATCCCTTACAGTTTCTAAATGCTGCTTTGCAGCCTGTCCCATTCCAAATTAAATTTTTAAAAATAATCAATATGCCTCCCATCACCATATTTTTTTCCTAAACTGCATATGACATTACTCAGTGTTTACTCTTTGAATCTCGATACTTTCCTCAGCATACAGTTTTGAGATTATATGTGGTTCCGTATGTTAGTGGCTCCTATGTTTTCTGTTGAGTAGCATGTCCAAATGTACAAACTCTCCATAGCTACCCATTTAGTTTGTGACAAGGTTATTTTTATTTTTTGACTATTACTATAAAGCATATTTTTTGTAGGAATAGTTTTCCATTATTCTTGGGTAAATGTATAGAAATGACATTTGTGTATCATAGGTAATGTATATTTGCAATTTTGTTTATGCTTGCCAAGATGTTTCCCAAGTAACTGTATAATTTCACATTTTGTTAGAAATGTGTGAGGATAAGCTTTCATATATTACATGATGATACAATATTTTCCCATCTGTCTAAACTGTAAATAACATTTAAAAATGTTAGGCCAGTTTGGCACTTTGGGGTTGAATGCTCTTATTCTATATACCCATTGAGAGTATTAGGTTGTAATTTTCCTTTAGTCTTATGTTGATGACTTTATGTTTTCACCTTATTTTCTAAAAGAATTTATGTAGGATCTTGTATTATTTCTAACTTAAAGCATTAATAGTATACGACAAAAATGTGTCACTTTTATTCAGAACCCAATTTCTTTCAATGACATAGGATTTCACAGTCTCATTGTCAGTTGGAATCTATCCAGTTTCTTCAGTATTTTGTACCAAGAATTAAGCTACACACAAAAGGTAAAAGGTAAGACAGAACTTATTTTAGGGCTGGAGACATAGTAAGGCACAAAGGGTGTAGACCTTGCAAGGGGCCAAGGCAGGTTCAATCTCTGTCCTCAGAACTTTTTTTCCTGCAGCCCCCACCAGATATGAGCCCAGAACACAGGAGTAAGCCCTGAATATTGCTGAATGAGGCTCAAATCAAGCAAACAAACAGAAAGACAAAAACAAACAAAAAGCTTATTTTAAAGTAAAATTTGGCTCAAGATCCGAGGAAGTGTTTTTGGGACTTTTTATTATTACTAAAGATGGTGTACTAGGTGGTGTGTTGGTGACATGTTGGGTGACAGTGACTTTAGGTAGTGACTGATCAGTGTGTGAGGTACAAACAGGATATCTAGAAGGTCATTGGTCAGTGTCTCTGCTTTCTGACCAAGAACTTCATAGAATCTCTGAACAAGGTATGTCCAGCATAGCTATGGAGTCCTGAAAAGTCCTGGGCTATCACTTGGTGATCTTTCTATTGGTCTTGCTGTCTATCTAACCTACATCAGTCTTTCTAGTACATTTAAAGTTATATTTCTTCAAAGAATATATTATAGTTAAGTTGTCTTGATTTAGTTTTCTATTAGAAATTAGTTTTCTATTAGAAATTCTTTTTTTTTAAATCCGGCCCAGGTATGCTGATCCAGAGACTTTTAGACATGGGGCAGAGCTGCTACTTGCTCTCCCTGTGCCCAGCTGCTCACGAGGCACCCAGGAGGGATGGCGGGTTCTAGCCCTGGCCTGCCACCCCAGCAGGGCCTCACAACAAGCCAGATGACTCCCCCACACTCCATGAGGGCCGCCATCTTCCACATTGGACTTCCTTCTCATCAGAACTCCACCCAGCAGCAGGCAGGCCTATCACAGCCCAGCTCTAAATACAGCATAAATGCTGTATTTAGAGGTGACTACAAGAGTATGCCACCCACACGGCAAGCCTGGCAAGCTGCCCATTTTGTATTTGATATGCCAAAACCAGTAGCATATCAGTAGCATATCAAATACCAGTAGCATTATAATGACCTAATATAATTGTATGAGGCTCTTTATGTTCCTGGAGCAAGCAGATGCCCTTGGGCTCTACCAGCATGAGACAGGACATATGGAGATATTACTGGTGCCCGCTCTAGCAAATCGATGATGAACGGGAAGATAGTGATAGTGATAGTGATAGTGATAGTGATAGTGATAGTGATAGTGATAGTGATTATAAATGGTGCCACCAGGCAGAATGATAGGACAGCTAGTATGACACTTGCTTGAACAAGGCTAACCTGGGCTATATATGGTTCCATGAGTCACACCTTGAGCAGGACAAGGTAGGGCCTATACCTTTCTAAAAGTATACCCTCTATGAATTATAAACATAAAAGTTGACATTTCTCTATGCAACCTTAGGTCAGTAAATCAGAATGACTGGATTTGGGTTAGAACCCTCTTTGGGGTTAGGGACTGCACCTTCTTAGACTATTCTATAATCTATAGTAGTCAATAAGTTTCTATTGCAGTGATTACAATTATAAAGATTTATACTTTTTTAAATTGTACGTATATATTAGGGCTTAGCAATTCACATTTATTGTCATCTCCATTCCAGTAAAATCCTACAGGGTTCTCTTTGTGGAATATTGCTGATATATGTCAGAGAAAAATGGGTCATTCGATTGGATTAAATGTCCAGTCCAGAAGTGACATATGGAATTATCTTTTTAAACTTCTGTGGTCATAGTAGCTTCATTGTTACATAATAAGAAATTTAATTAACTAATGAAAATCTTTCCTTGCAGAACATCTTTCCTTGTAAAATTGGAAAAAAGGAGGCCATTTACTAAACTGCAGAGATACCAGTTCAAAGAATTAGTAAGCATTAAGATTATGCTATACATGATAGCACCAAAGAAAGCTCTTATGTACAAATAATTCATGCTAAAGAAATAGTCAAGATAAGCTTCTGAACCTTTCTAGTATGCCCCATCCCAAAAATGGAAAAAAAATTCTTAAATAAAATGAAAATTGTAAGGTCCTACAGTAGAAATGTACTGATGACTGCAGCATTAGCTAAACCAATTCATAGGTCAAACAAAGCAGCACCAGTTGCTGAGACTAAAACAATGTGGAAATCACCAATAACACCAATAACAACCTCCTTCAGAAGAGAGGAGATATTAATTAACATTTTAGCTTTAGGTTCAGAAGAGATACAGTGTTTGAAGTGAGGCCTTGCTCTTGGTCAACTCTGGCTCAAACTCCAACACTTGTTTATGGTCTCCAGAGCATATCCAAGAGTGATCCATAAGCACAAAGTCAGGAGTTAGCTCTGAGCATCACAGAAGATGTCCTTCCCCTCCTACCTGCAGCACGCGTACAACACACACACACACACACACACACACACACCACACACACCCATGAACACAATCTTTGCTTTATGTCACTTCAGTATCATCAGTGGTTACTCCTGAGCAAAGGAGCACTGTTGAGTATAACCCTGGAAATAAAATTTAAAATTAATTTCATATTGATTCAAAAGGCAGACATTAATATCCTTTTAACAAGTGTGAATTTTGATATTTTAAACTTTGGGAAAGCAAAATCAGCATCTTCAAAATATATCAATTTGTCATGTAGATTGTTTTAAGCTAAAGCAAATTAGAACAAAAAATCAGAAAGTGCTTATAAGCTTCAACTTCATTGACTAAACAATTTGCATAGAGGTCGTGGTCAAGAAAGGGAAGTGTCATTTTAGATACTATAGTACAATATGAATACTTACGGTAGATAGGAAAACCTAGCAAAATCTCGTTGTTAAAATATTTCATATCCTAAATAAATATTCTTTTGCCAAACATAAATGTTTCCAGTTTCCTGTGAGATGTGTTCTTTTTGAGTTCTGAAGTACCACCTTCCCCTCGTCTTAGGGAGATGTCTGCACATTTATTTGACCGACTACTGCATATCCGGAGGAAACCTAATGTGCTAAACATGCCCTTGGCTGTCTACCTCCTTTAGATACACAAAAAATAACCCGGAATTGCACATGATGCAACTACTACCCCCGTGAATTATTCCAGTGACTTTTAGGAGACAAAGCCACTCTGGAAAGGCAGAGCCACATGTTTTACTTTTGGAAAAGTAGCTCCCTGACCTAGAGTGACCTATACACCTGTCCTCCACCCTACTATCTTTGTACTATTTCATGCCTATGTCGATTTTTTACATACACATAAGCTTTTTATTAATTCTTGTTATTAAAAATTTTGAATCTATTTGATTAATCTGAAAGAACAAAAAATGATGGAGAAGTTTTATACTCCCAAGAACAATAATCATCTCTAATTTTAATATGCTATCTGTTGTTAGGAACTCAAAGAAGATAAGGATTTTATTTAGGTTATTTGATCACTAATAGTGTTGTACATTAGTTTTTCTGTATGTGTGTTTTGCAGCAGATGGCTGATATTTGGTCACACCCAAAGCCCTCAGGGACTACTCCTGGCTTAGTTTTCAGGTTTGAACCTGGCAGTACTTGGGAAACAGTATGGTGCCATGAATAAAAAAAATGGGTGGGTCTTCTTCATGCAAAGCCCATTAAGCTATCTCTCTGGCCACTAAAGCAGCATATTTTTATTAAATATTTTATTATACCACTGTGAGATATACAGTTACAACATTGTTCATGTTTAGAGGTTTTGGTCATTTAGTGTTCCAGCACCCCACACTCCACCAGTGCCCATTTCCCACCACCAATGTCCCCAATTCCCTCCCCCCCCACAGCCTGCCTAAATGGCAGGTTCTTTATCTCTTTTCTCTCTCTCCCTCTCCCTTTTCCTTCTCTAAGTATAGGTTGCACTACCTATACTTAGAGGCCATCATGTGCATTTTTTTTTGCCTGTATTTAATGCTCAGTTCTAGGTTGGTATTAGCCCTTTCGACATTTATTCACACATGTTCCCTTCTCTGTCTTACCTAACCTCTGACTCCCACATGTTTGCGGTAATTTCAAAAAAGTAGCATATTTTTTATTCACTTGTAATTTGTCCTTTAAGTAGGCCTAAATTAGGCTTCAATAAGGTGATTTTCAAAATGTATTGAGAAAATATTAGAATATTGAAATTTGAAGTCTTGCTCACAATTCATAAAATTAACTTCCTTTAATTGCTCACAGTACACATTTTTTTGTTTATTTTAGAAATTTCTTTTTCTAATACCTGGTGGTACAGAGGGCTTATTCCTGGCTCTGTGCCCAGGGTTCATCCTGGTAGGTATGGTGACCATATAGGGTGCCTGGGGTCAACCCATGTTGACTGCATGCAAGGCAATACCCTACTCAATCCCTATCACTCCAATCCCAAAGATTTTCATTTTCCTCACTCCAGTGCTTCATTTTGAATGCAACACTCACTCTAGGAAAGCATCTTAAGAATAATTTAAGAAAATTTCCCTCTTATTTAGAAAATTTTATTACTAATTTATTCCTTATAGATTATTTCTTGGGGCTGGATTGATAGTAACACAGGAAGGGTGTTTGCCTTGCACACCATACACTGCAGTTTGATCCTCAGCATCCCACATGGTCCCCAGAGCACCGCAAGGAGTGCTTCCTGTGTGCAGAGCCAGGATTAACCCTGAGGATTACACAGCTTGACCCAAAAAAAGCAAATAAAAAAATAAAGGAAAGAAAAAACTTTTTTAAATAATCAATCAGGAGCGTTGGAGAGACAATATAGGAAGTAAGGTGCTATCAATTTTTGGCTCCCCAGGCTTTGCTGGCAGTGATACCTTGGTACAGAGCCAGGAATTAGGCCTGAGCACAGCTAGTGTGATCCCCCAAACAAAAACAAAAGAACAAAAAAAGATTCATGTAGTTTCTGGTGGAAAATAAATATAAACATTTCAAAAGTTTACGTTAAAAATATAAAAGAACTTTTTCATCAGTTATACCTCATGAATATATTTATAAATTTAAAATAAAATTGAGATCAGAGCGATAGTCCAGTGGGTAGGCCATTTGCCTTGCATGTAGCAGGACCCAGGTTCGATCCCCAGTATCCACATGGTCTCCTGATCACCACCAGGAGTAATTCCTGAGTGCAGAGCCAGGAAGAACCCCTGAGCAATGCCAGGTGTGACCCAAAATGCAACAACAAAAGTTATAATAAATAAATTTAAAATAAAGCTAAACAGGGTTTGTGAAAATAAGGAAGCTGATGACTGTTGAGACTGCATAATGCTGTTCTATGCTTTTACTGAATTATTTTCTTGATTGTTGAAACAGAGCTTTCACAATTTACTGCATCTTAGTTATTGTTGACCTAAGCCTCTTATCTTCAAATGTCATTGGATTCCAATTTTAATGCACGTTCTTTAAATCATCAGAGTATTTTGTTTTGTGATGACCTATATTTATGTTACCTTTCTTTATTTCATGTTACCTTTCCATATCTATTCATATCTATAGTTCCCCGTATTAAGTGAGGCGAAACTCAATTTAAAGTTTTATTTTCTTAGCCACATATCTGTTACAACCAAGAGGGGCAGAAACATGTAATTGTATTTTAATCAAATAAACTATCTAGTTTTCCCTGTCACTTTTGTTCACACAGCCGTTGATATTTTCTAAAATTGAAAACCAAATAATCAAATGTTTTGTTTTGATTATCTAGCTTATCCATTTGGCACATAACAACATAATAGTGTCTAGCCTGGAACGACCACAAAGACCTAATTGTGACTAATTTCATGAAGACCCATGAACAAAGAAGGATAAAAGACCCAGGTGAGAGAGTTTATGAAGCTTACAATACTGAGCTTTGGGGAAAGCTGTTAGGGGAGTCAGCTTTTAGCAAGCTGTTCTCTAGTGTAAGAAGCCAGTGAATGCTATAGGAAAAACCTGCACACAAGTGACAAAATGACTTCCGAAAAAGTACAGCATTTTTAATTAAATAAGGAAAAAAGTCTTTTTTAAGCTAAAATATTAGTCTATAAACAAAAGTTAAAATATATGAAATTTTAATTTTTTAGACACTAAATAAAAATATAAATTTTAATAAGTTTATTCTGTTTTTCTCAGAATAAGCATGTGGATGGCTGTTTCATTCTAATTTCAGGATAACAATTAGTTTATATTAGGGATGATTATCATGATAAACAGAACTTGTGGGATAGAGACAAATATGGATATATATGCCTCTATACATATCTATGTATGTATATATAAGGAAATATAACAATTAATTTAGGTGGTTACTGATAATCTAGAAACCCCACGATCTTTATTTTGAGATGCAGAAAGTCACAACCAGGAGTACCAAGCCTGAAGGCAGGAGTTGGAAGTCTCAGCTCAAGTAGAGGCAGTGAATACACATTTTCTGCTTCTTTCTTCTCATCAGCATCTTATTAAGTGAGATAATGACTAGCCACATTGGAGAATGCACTGGTTTTTATTTAGTCTACAAATTCCAGTGAAAATCTTTTTTTGGGAGATACAGTCGCAGATCTACCAAGAAATAGATCAGTAATCCTTTAGTCTGTTCAAGTAGACATACAAATTAGCCATCTTCAGACACAAAAGTGTGAAAAGAAGATAACTATGTTTGTTTTAAAGAAACCTTTTTACAAGAAGAATGAAATGTATACTTTTAAGGCAAGATGTAAATTGACTGATGTACATAAAAATTCCAACTAAGTTTAAAAAGATCTATGTGTTTCTCTTTAGTAGTTGTGTAGATAGGAACAAGTTATTTGACTTTTCCACTTTTTTCCAAGTTTTCAATCTATCCAATGAAGATAAATGTGACTATCGCAGCAGAATTCTTACTAGGCTTAAGAAAATAGTTCATAGAAATGAATTTTGTATCTGAATAATGTATAATAGAGTTAGAAAATTCATTTATTTATTTCCACAAAAACGAGGCATTTAACTTCTGAGAGGCAATAAATAAGTCAAAGACAGCTCTACTGTCAGGTTTCTAAGGTGCAATTTCTGTTTAATAAGTTGGGGCTATTAGGGAATCTATTTCAAAGAATTTATGTGAAATTTAGTGCTGAGCACTTCTCAGTTTTTTGGGGAGGGCACACCCAATGGTGCTCAGAGCTTACTCCTGGCTCTGTGCTCAGAGGTCACTCTTGGGGGGTTACAGGACTCTGTGGGTGCTGAGTATGAAACCTGGGTCTGTTTTAGGCAAGGCAGGTGCTCTTCCCTCGGTACTATCTCTCTGGCCCCAGAGCAAGTATATCTGAATCATTATCCCATACTGTCTGCACTTAGCAATGACTATGTAAATGTTTGACAAAATAAAATGTGTCAAGAATTGTTAAAAGAGTATTTTTAACGCAAAATGAGTGCATTCATAGTAGCCCTCTATTACAACACAGATTATATCAATATAATGAAAAATAGAAATATATTGTTGAAGTCATACGAATTAATGTCACCAAGCTATAAAATAGAACAGATTTGTGATTAAAAAAAAATGAGACCAAACTATTTCTGAGACATAATTGAAAGAAAAACATTTGGTGTAATTAACTTGCTTCCTACCTACATGACTCCACCCACACAATTCTCAAAACAAGTAAATAAGTTACATTAGTAGATTTTTGAACAGTGATTTTCCCTCAGAGTGGTCTGTTAGGTGTACTGTCCAACTTGACAGTAATTTCAGAAATACCAAAAGTCTTTTCTATTTCTGAAATTACTTTGGTATCTTTGAAATTTCTGAAATTTCAAAAGTCTTTGGTATTTGACAGTAATTTCAGAAATACCAAAAGTCTTATACATTTACTTTCATTTGCATCTTACTTAAAATTTTGCCAGTTTAATTACCTTTATAGACTCCTAGACCAAGATATATGCTTGAAGTATTTACCTGAATCTTTTCCTCAGTTTCTTTGTGATGCAGCAAAAACCCCTTGATGCTGTCAAAACATTGCTTCTAGCCATCCATTTCCCAAAATCATAATTACAATAAATCATCCTGCCCATTTTCTTTGAATATGATCTCTCTTGTCAGATTCATTTTTATTCTTAATTGCCATCTATTTTTACAACATTAACCTTTACTCTTGAGTAGGTCATGACAGAGACCTTGAGGTGTCTCTGATTTATTTCCAGAACACAGCTGTGGCGCAAAGGACAAAAAAAAATGTGCTTGATGCCTGCATAGAACCTTGCAGATATGAAAGTTGCAGTCACAAGTGTGGAGCTGTCTTATGATATAGTTCTTCTAAGATCTACCTCTGCCCCCAAATCCTTACAATTTAAGGAAGTGAATACTTGTTACTAAATGCACTATATTTTATACTTATTCACTCTGTCCATCTTTCTTCACATAGAGTTACCAGATATCCATCCATCCATCCATCCATCCATCCATCCATCCATCCATCCATCCATCCATCCATCCATCATTTCATCCATCTACCCACCCACCCACCCACCCATCTATCCATCCATCCATCCATCCATCCATCCATCCATCCATCCATCCATCCATCCATCCATCCATCCATCCATCCATCCATCCATCCATCCATCCATCCATCCATCCATCCATCTGTCTGTTTATTCATCCGTCAAATATAGCTCAGTAGTAGAACACCAACCTTACAAGTATCAGGACCTAGGTTCAGAACATGTAGCACCACAGGATCTTCATAGCTTTGTCAGACCCTCAAATACTAAACTTACATTAGTCCCCAAGCATTTTTCCTCACCCAAAAAGCTAGAATAAAGATTTGATCACTTAATCATTTGACATCCTGTTATTCACTGACTTGCTTGAGTGGGTGCCAATAACATTTCCATTTGTCCCTATCACTTGCCAGTGTAGCCGAATGATATCTGCTTGCTCCAGGAATACGAAGTGCCTCAAACCATTCATTCAGGGGCTTGATGAAGAAGTCTGACCATCTTGTAGGTGGGTGGCCACATTATTTATTGACTTCCTGTGGGATCCAGTCAGAAATTGCTCTAGTCCAGCAGTCGCCTATAAGTAGCATTAAATGTCCAGCCCATCTGATTTTTGATGCCTTGGCAAACGAGACAGTGTCCCTGACTCTGATTCGCCGACGAAGGTCAGAACTCTGGATACAGGTCAGAACTCTCAGAACTCAGACTAGTTCTTCATATTGACTAGATTTAAATATGCATTTTGTACTTGTATGTTCACTTTGAGTTGTATCCCTAATGTTATTAAGTTATTTTCCCTCATTAATTTATACAAGAATAAAGTTTGGATCATAATGAAAAGCACTTTGCATTCAAAACGTAGAACAGAGAAATATCAGATGCATAGTAAATAGTAAGCAAATAGCAGAAATGCTTCTGTTTTGCTTTGGGGCCATACTGACAGTGTTCGAGGCTTACTCCTGGCTTCACAATAGGTGCTTTTGGAACCAAACACGGTTCTGGAGCTTGAGCTTGGTTGACTGTGTTCAATGAAACTCAAATAATGTTTTGGTGTCCAGTGCCCAGACTGAGATCTCTGATGTTTCACAGAGTCATGGTAGGTGTCCTCATCCCAACTCCTACTCCTTCGTGAAGCTCATGCAGTCAAGCCCACCGACAAAATCATTGCTCTGTTAATTCATTGGCCAGACCATAGATCAGCCGTACAGGAATTCCAGTAAGAGAACATCAAATTAGAAGGAAAAGTAACAGAAACTAACTAAACTCAACTAACAAAAACAGTAACACAGATGGTTAGAAAAAAAAGGAAGAAAGAAACATGGGGCAAAATTGACTTTAGTTGCAATTCAGATGTTATCTATGGTCAATAATTCGTAAGTCTTTACAGTTAGTTTTCCACTAATCAGTTTATTTGTTTTAATTTCTAGTGTATCAAGAAAGTTCAGCATACCTGGGCCGGATTGAAAAAAAAAACTGCTGCATGGTGGCTGTCGATGATCCGGCCCAGGTATGCTGAACCAGAGACTCTCAGACATGGGGCAGAGCTGCTACTTGCTCTCCCTGTGCCCAGCTGCTCGTGAGGCGCCTGGGAGGCATGGCGGGTTCTAGCCCTGGCCTGCCACCCCAGCAGACCCTCACAACAAGCCAGACCACCCTCCCCTACTCCATGGGGCCCGCCATTTTCCACATCCGGACTTCCCTCTCGTCACAACTCCACCCAGCAGACCAGACTATCACAGCCCGGATCATCGACAGCCACAGTGCAGCAGTTTTTTTTTTCAATCCGCCCAGGAACTTGTGGTGAGGGCGACAGTGGGGGAGAGACTTGGTAGAAGAAGAAGGCACAGATATCAGTGGTCCCTAAGGAAGAATCATGACTGCTGGGGCTTGGAGGTCTCTATACAATGCTGGGGACCTGAATTGACTTTGTGCAAGGTGCTTCCTGAAAGCTCCAGAGAACAACGTGGGCAGCTGCCCTGTTTGATGCTGCGTCTGCAGGAGACTGTCTTCCCTGGGCCCTGGCCACAGAAGAGGCGTGTGGACTGCTTAGAAGGTTCCAGGAGCAGGCTGTCAGAGGGCCACTCTTGTACTTGACCACGCCCAAGCTCTCACGGCTGCACCCCCTTCTCTCGCGTGCTCCGCGTCACTCAGCATCTCGGCCACCTTCTGCTTGTGAGCAGTGTCGAGGCCCTGCTTCCGTGACCGCATGGCCGCTTCCTCCAAGGTCTCAGCAGCAAATTTGCCCTGGCGTCTGTAGAGAGCCCCGAGTTTTTTTAAAGTGTTCGTAACAGTTGGGCTGTCCACCTTACACACTTTGTACCAGCTGCTGTACTCTCCAAACAAGGCCCCGTCTGAAGACTCACAGACATGGGGCAGAGCTGCTACTGACTCTCCCTGTGTCCAGCCACTCCACGAGGCACCCTGGAGGGATGGTGGGATCTAGCCCTGGCCTGGCACGCCAGTAGAGCCTTGTAACAAGCCAGACGACCCCCCCACTCCATGAGGGTCTCCATTTTCCACAACCGACTTCCCCCTCATCAGAACTCCACCCAGCAGACCAGCCTATCACAGCCCAGCTTCGCTGCCACGTGGTTCATCAATAAATGCTATATTTAGAGATGAGTACACGAGTATGCTACACACACGGCAGAGCCTGACAAGCTACCTGTGTCGTATCTGATATGCCAAATACCAGTAACAATTATAGACCTCATTCCCATGACCTGATGGAATGGTTTGAGGCTCTTTATGTTCCTGGAGCAAGCAGATGCCCTTGGGCTCTACTAGCATGAGACAGGACATATGGAGATGTTACTGGGGCCCGCTAGAGCAAATCGATGATGAACAGGAAGACAGTGATACAGTGACAGTGATCAAGAAAGTATGTATAATAATGCCTCATATTAAATAAGATGACACTAAAGTCTCCTAAATTCTTTGCTGTCTTAGTCATTCATCATTCAAAGATTTCTTTTTATTGTTTGCTTTTTGGGTCACACCCAGCTATGCTCAGAGGTTACTCCTGGCTCTGCACTCAGGAATTACTCCTGGCGGTGCTCAGGGGACCATATGGGATGCCGGGGATCGAACCCGGGCTAGCAAAGACCGTCACGTGAAAGGCCAACACCCTACCTGCAGTAATAGTGTTGGGTTTTGATAGATAGCCATAATACAAAGTTAGCTATGATGTAGTCACCATCTTAATTAAATAATTCAAAATAAAGAGTAGGCAGAAGTACAGAATATATTTTAATTAAGCAGAATTTGTGTTTTATTTTGAGTACCTGATATTTTTCATATTTTTTTAAGCATTAAGATCCTGGTCAATGGATATTGTTAATGAGGCATACACAGACACATGTGAAAATTTAGATATTTAAAAGTATATATAAAATTCTAAACAGAAGTGAAAATATTAGTGTTTTGATATTATGGTACTGGTTTTGCTTATGGAAATTAACATCAAATTAACATAGACTTTTATGAGAGCTTAATAACCTACAAATTGTATTTTTTTTGCCTTATCTCTCTTTTTGAGGGAGGCACAATCAGTGATTCTCAGATTTACTCTTGGCTTTGTGCTCACAGATCACTTCTGGTAATGATTGGGGAACCATATGGGATACTGGGATTGAAACTAAGGTCAGCTGCTTGTAGGGCAAGACTCATAATAATCCCTCTATTATGTTTCCATCTCCTAACCTGAAAATATGAATAATTTTAATAAATTCAAACTTATAGTTCACTTTAGCAAAAGTCAGAAATACTTATTTTTAAAGTTTTAGGTGATTAACAATAAAATGAAATAAGTGGTTTAATTAAGTAGCAATTATTAGAGCATATTAATTATATCATTCAAAAATTCTGTCTTTCACAAGTGACTATTAAATTTAATGTTTTATTATATAAGATACCATGCTAACAAAACTTTGAGAAAGCAGTGCCCCTACCTAAAATTATTTTAATGTAACTAAAATAATTTTGGCTATTTACTTTTTAGTTGCTTATTAATTCACTTTCATTACTCTAACTGTAAAATCAGCAACGGTTTATTTTTCAAGTATAGTACTAAGATGCGTTGAAGGTCACTGCAGTATTTCATATATCAATTCGATAGTAATGTGCTTATATTGATTAATGACTTAAAATTTTTCACATTTTTGAGAGTTAAATGACGATATCTTTGTGACTTCTGTTTTTGAATTCCTAAAAGCCAATATTTGGTGGTGCACTTTCTGATTGAGCAATGGAGATAAGACTACACCTTCATAATAAACTCAACGAGAGAGACTCACCCTAAGTTGCAATGAATATGAACTCAGATGAGAAAAAATTCTAGTTTGTGATATATCTCCTTCACTGCTCAGCTCTATCACATTGGAGGGAATTACCCTAAATCACAATGAACATAAACTCAGATCAGAAAAATCCTAGTCTGGGATATTTCTCCTTCACTACATTGTTTGATGATTTGTTTACTATATTTAAAAATAAGCACTAGGTGATTGAATGCACTTCAGAAAATAGAACAAAATAATCTTTACTTTAAATCTAGGAACATTTTGAGGCCATCAACAATGATGCACTCAGTAATTATCATGAATAATACAAATATGAATTAGGCATTTAATCATTTGATTTTCTAATTGAAGCAAATGTCAGTGACTAACAACACAGGAGTAGTGAGAAGGCAGTAATCCATTTCCTTCACACAAATAGCTGCCGAAAGGCAGATGGAGGTGCCAGTTGTGTCCATGCAGGTGATTACTGCCCTGCCTGCACACCACCAGGTTGTTTTTCTCTCCACAAGCAAACTGTCCATTAACTTTCCTAAGAGCCCAAAGCAAAAGGACAGGAATTTATGAAGTCCCTAGCCCATATGGCTGGTAGTGAGTTAATCTGTGTCTGAGCAGCAGGTAGCAAGAGCCAGTCTGTCTGTTGGGGCTGTTAGTAACCCAGGGGCAGATCAGAGAACAGCAGGGAAGGGGATCAACCCAGGCTGCAAATACAGTCAGGAATGTCGCAGGAAATTATTTCTGAAAACACTCTTTGGAGCATAAGTGCAGCCATCAGATGCTACATGACAATCTATCTGCATTTTGGTAATTATGGAGGGATGGAGAGCTAGTTTAGCAGAGTTACATATATATATGGTTATGGGATTTTTCTTCATAAAGATTTTTACATAAAATTAGTAATGTGGGCTTTTTCTTAAAAAAATCACATGTAGGCAGTGAAATTTTAAAATTATGAAAAAAGATTAATTCGAGATTATATTATAATAGGATATGAATCCATTGGCAATGTTGACTACAGAAGTGAGTGCTCTGGCATATAACTATAAGGAAACTGCAGTTGTATAATTGTCCAGTGGATTACAAAAGCAAAACAGGGAGAAAAGATGAGAAAAGGTTAAAGGATTGCTTGAAAATCAAATGAAAATATATAGAGACAAATGCAGAGAATTAAGAAATTGTAGACTTGATGTGGTTCATTGAGTTAAGGTTTTTAATATCTGGGCTTCCTTCCTTCTTTCTTCCCTCCTCCCTCACTTCTCTCCTTCCTTTTTGCTCCTGTGACTCCCCCACAGAACTCCTAGCCCCCCAATCTATCCATTTCTCAGTAATGTGAAAACATGTTAAGATTTGGCATATTTTATTCAGAAGATTAATATTAAGGCATTAACAATGATGAATGAAACAAAGGAATCTGCTTACATACAGTATTTTTGATTCCTAACCATAAAAATAGGAACTAATTTCTTTAAATTTACTTACAGGAAAGACCCAGTTCATTGTTAATATTCTTTAAATACTGAAAAGGAAGATCAAATTAAAAAAAATTAAAAGAAAAAGAATTTAAATAAAATTACAATCCACTCACCATTACATTGCTTAATTATGTGATTTGTTATCTTATTTTTAAATTTTTGATTTTTGGGATCCATTCCTAGCTGTGTTCAGGACTTATTCCTGGTTCTGTGCTCAGGGATCACTCCTGGAAGTGCTCAAAGGACCATGTGTAGATTGAACCCAGGTCTGTCACATGCAAAGCAAAGCCCTGCTTCTGTACTATCTCTTCAGCCTCTTAATTGGATGATTTTAAACATTAAAACCTCAAATTATTTTACCAGTAGAATCCTTGTTTCAGTGGAAATTGCTAACTTACTGTGTGGATCACAAGATATAGGAGAGGAATATTTCATTTATCTCCTTTTCTATATGGGAAAATTAATTGAGTACATAATATGAGTATTATTATCTTTCTAAGAATATATTGCAAGAAAAACAAGAAGACTAAGATAGTTTTAATTCAGAGGTGAAAATATTAGTGAATCCTCCTTTGATCTATATAACTGATACTGAATATGACTACTAAGAAAACCCTTCCTGAAAAGCAAAACTGCTATTTGTTGTTAACATTTAACATTCCTTGTAAACTTGTATTTGAGCAAAAACATTCCTAGGAACATTCAATAGATATAAAATTTCAGCCATTCAAGATAATTATATTCTAAAATACGCTGTGCTAATTGTCCCTGCAATTAATGCGATAATATTTTCCACTTCAAGTTTGTCATTGCCAGAAGTAATTCCTGAATGCAGAGCCAGGAATAACCCTGAGCATTACTGGGTGCTATCCAAAAAGCAATGATGATGATGATGATGATGATGATGATGATGATGATGATGATGATGATGATGATGATAATTCTCCAGTGAGGGAAATATTTTTTTGTTTGTTTGGGGGTCACATCCAGCAAGGTCAGCACTTGGGACAATATGTAGCACTAGCAAGCCAAATCAGCCAACTGTATACAAGGCTAGTGCCTTATTTACCTCTATGCTGACTCAACAATGCTTAATTCTAAGACTCATGACCCAAATGCAGTGAAACTCATCTTTTTATTAAAACCTAAGACCTGAAGTTTCATCACCCTTTGTTTCATCATGTAATATTTACACTTTTTATAGATCTATGATATGACCTTATCAATATAATTTGTTTGTTTCCACAGTGAGGTATATTCTTTATTTCTGGAAACATGGAAAACAAAAAATATTATTTGTAGCAAATAGTTACTGTGTGATAGTTGCTGTTGGACAGAATGAATGAATCTGTCAATAAATGTTCACTCATGTTTTCTTATGATGTTGTAGTTGGAGGCACTCAATCAGATCACGAACACTGGAGATCAATTCCTATTTTTGTCTTTTTCTACTATGTTGAAATAAACATCCAAGTGATGTCTTCGTGAGATCAAAAAAAAAACATTGTGGAAAAAATATGACATATGAGCTGGGATTTGGAGTTTGGAGAAAACAAAGAAATAAGGACACTAGATTGCCTAAACTGGTAATATATTAATCACAGAAGCATAAAGGAGAAAAGTACCAAGGTATTCCAGGGGGAAAAACACAGCACAGCATGACATGTAATTTTGTTTATTCTTCTTTTAGAATTTATCACATATTATCTCTGAAATGCAAATTCTAAAATAGTAACTCGGCTAAAGAACTTAAGAGTGAAACTGCAGCAAGTCTTGAAGCGATGAGTTGGAAGTATCTTGATGATTTGTGACTATCAAGTGCAGTAAAAGGATAGCAACAGGACATCATAAAAATAAATCACCACTAAAAACCTTATGATAATATGTATGCATACTTAGTAAGATTTAGTGGTAGTTTTGATGACTTTAGGTACATAAAATTTTAAAAGCTCGTTTTAATGTGAAAGAACTTTGACTAAGCGGGTAGAGTTTATCTCTTTTGAAATTACACTAATTTCGATGCAACTATATACAGTGATTTACATTTTACACAGAAATTTCACACTCGCTAATTAATTTTCCTCTACAATACTAATTTTCCTTATGTTGTGTAAGTCCTCCAATATATTTAAGTTTACTATTAGAAAGTGCATTCTTTGTAAGCAACAAAAGATGCAGTTATTCATCTATTTAATGCCTTTGAAATGCATTGGTGTTATATTTAAATTATATTTAAAAGTTACCATCATATTAACATAAAAATTTTATTAAAATTGTTAGCACTCTGCCACATTGACACTCCTAATTCCTAAATACAATGATTTCTAAATAGCATTTGTCATTTTCAATGCTGTAGTCTTTCTCCACGTCTATAAATAACATGTGCATGCAACTACTCAGAAATTTATGAGAACATAATAATCTGCTTTCTTCTGTTATCACAAAACCACTTAATACTTTATTTTGAAAAAGGAAGATTCTTTCCAGAGGCCTGTGAGCCTCTCGGACTATGTCCAGCTGAATCATTTTAGTGATGGCAATGGGCTATGGGAGTCCACGTTAGCTTCTTGCTGAGGCAAGGCATGAGCTCCATTCCTTTGAGTGATTTCCCTGGTCTAAAGATTTAGAACTTGAAATTATTCCTCATTTCCTTTTCCCAAGTACTTCCAATATCACTTTAGAATTTAAAAATCTCTCTTTGAGGTTACTTTTGTCATTATAAGCATGGTAATGAAATATAAGCTAACACAAAAACACATATGGGGTGGAGAGATAGTGTAGCAAGTAAGGTGCTAATCATGCATGTGCCAACTTGGGTTTGATCTTATGTGAACCCCAGTGTACCACCAAGACAGATTCCTGAGTGCAGAGTTAGGAGTAACCCCTGAGCTGTGGCCCCCAAACAAAAATAAAAAATGTGTGATCACAGCTCCGTCTAGTAATCTTTTGCCAATATACTAAATAATTTGTTTAAACTTTATTTTTTGCATTTTTGGTTATTGGGTCACAATCGGATGAGCTCAGGGTTTATTCTGGCTCTAAGCACTCCTGGCATTGCTCAAGGGACCATATGGGGTGCCTGGAATCAAACCTGGATTGGCAGAGAGTATAGGTTAAATGCCCTCCCTACTGTGGTATCATATTCCTGTGTGATTTTAAATTAAGATAATTTAAACAGTTGCTAACTATGAAGGATCATATCAGTCAGGAAGAGAATACTAATGTATAGAACTCAAAACAATAAATTAAGTTTTAAAGTGTTGGGAAATTAAACCAAGGGAACTTTAAAGAATAAGATCTATAAAAATGCATTTGCATAATTTTATATTCCCACCAGAAGCAAGGAAGGGAATTTCAATTTCTAAACATTTGCACAATATTTGCTACCTAAGTTTTTATTGTAGCCATTCCAGTGGGTATAAAATGGAATCTAACTGTTGTTTCTATTTACATTTCAGAGAATTTGTGAGTTATCATTTAAAACATCTTTGCAGTTATTTATATCTTCTTTGGATAATTGTCTATTGAGAGGCTATCCTCAAGAAGCTAAATAGAGTTACCTTATAATTATTCCTAGAAATGACCATGATAAATTGAAGTATACATCCATACAGTAACTCAGACTCGATTATTTATTTCAGTAATGCTTATGGTATCTCTAAAACATGGAAACAACCCAAATGTTCCTTAACTGATTAGCAGAGATATGAAATGAGGCTTATCCACATTTATGACATTTTTATCAATAAAGAGTAATTAATAACTGACATGAAAATTGCATTATCAAACCTTGAAAACATGCTAAGTGCAAGGAACCAATCACAGAAAACCACATATCCTGTAATCCAATTTAGAAAAAATGTCCAGGACAGACCAATCCACAGGGCCAGAAATTAGATGGGGTTCCCTGGGAAGGATGATTTTAGAAGGAATTGAGGAAAAATTATTAATTTGCTAATGGTTTTCTTTGGAGGGTAATTGGTTGGTTGTCCAAAACCTGATTGTGATGAAGACTGCATAGCTCCATAACTATAATACAAGTCCTTGAATTGGGTGAATGTAGCCTTCATTTTATTGTTGGTGAACCAAAGTAGTTTTGATTGACAATTTTGGAGAAAGAAAGAGACATATGTTCAAGAGAGAACATGCACTTGAAAATTAAGCTAAGATTTCATTTTAACTAATCTTCTTTTTCTTAATATAAAAAGTAAAATTAGGGGCCAGAGTGATAGTACAGTGTAGGGCATTTGCCTTGCATGCGGCCAAACCTGGTTTGATCCCCAGCATCCCATATGGTCACTCAAACACCATCAGGAGTAATTCCTGAGTAATATCTTAGCATTGCTGGACATGAGCCAAAAAGACCCCCAAAAAAAGTAAATATGAAGAGTAAACCTCAAGAGGTTAAAATAATTATTACTTTCAAATCAGCTAAAGAGTAAGGTGTGGGGAAATAAGAAAAAGAAAGAAAGAAGGTAACTATATGTCAATAACTTAAAAAAATGTATACTCTGGGAGTATAAATAATAAAAATATTTCTATTTTTTAAAAGAAGAATAAAATCTTGAAACCATTTCTAGATTACAGTATCCATCTTTCACTTGTATTGATACCAAAGCAAGAAAACGCTTATGATTAAGGAAAACTAAATCATAAATTAAATGAATTCAGGAAAACTAATCTTGTTATGTTTTTCCTTTGGTGATTTGAACAAAGCCTGAATCTCACAATTTTGTGGTTAATTTTATTTAAGTGAGTAAATTACATGATACAGCTAGAAATTTTTTATTTTTTTTTTCAATCCGCCCAGGTATGCTGAACCAGAGACTCTCAGACATGGGGCAGAGCTGCTACTTGCTCTTCCTGTGCCCAGCTGCTCATGAGGTGCCCGGGAGGCATGGGGGAGTTCTAGCCCTGGCCTGCCACCACAGCAGAGCCTCACAACAAGCCAGACGACCCCCTACTCCATGGGGCCGCCAATTTCCACATCCGGACTTCCCCTCGTCACAACTCCATCCAGCAGACCAGACTATCACAGCCCGGCTTGCGCGGCCTAGCGGCTGTGCGGTTCATCAATATGCCATCTGCACGGCAAGCCTGGCAAGCTGCTTGTGTCGTATTTGATATGCCAAATATCAGTTAACATTTATATTAGGTCATTCCCATGATCTAATATAATGGTTTGAGGCTCTTTATGTTACTGGAGCAAGTGGATGCCTTTGGGTTCTACTAGCATGAGACAAGACATATAGAGATATTACTGGTGCCCGCTCTAGCAAATAGATGATGAACGGGAAGATAGTGATAGTGATAGTGCTAGAAAATGTTTAAGAAGTAGTTGTTGTGGACATCCCACTCATAGTCTACCTTTGTTATCATTTCATTATAAACCTCTTCTACTTCCAGTTGTCAGAATTTGTCCATCTTTATCTGAAGGCTATGTATGAGAAATTACGCCCTTTTCTTTACCCATGTGATAGTCCAGAAAATGCAAGAAGATGTAGGGATTGGCTTTTAAATACTTTAACTCCTGCTATGGACTGTGTGTTTTTGTCTTTCCAAAATTCATCTGTGCAACTATTAGTAGTCTTTGGTTGGATCTATGAAGAAGCGAAGAGGTCAAATGGGGCACTGACCTGGAAGGACTTGTTCTCTTAGAAGAGGAAGAGATTTCAGGTCAGTCCTTCACTGTGTGCATTGAAGATAGGCCATGTGAAGGTCCAGCAACTAGCACAAGCTAGGAAGCATGATCTAGCCAGAATCTAACTGCTGCTTGAAACTTTATCCTAAGCTTTTCAGTTTCTAGGTCGGTGAGAAATATCTTTCTGTTGTTTAAGCCATCCAATATTGATTCATTTAATTTTATCAGTCAGAGAATTGGTTTGGATGAGAAAAATGCAAATGTGTTTTCCACACCAATTCTCACTTACTAAGCTGGGATTAAACTTCAGTTGTCTATGCATGGTTTAAAGAGCTTTGCTTTCCTGACTGCTGTCGGACCCTGTCTTACTTGAAGAGTTTTTTTTTCTTTTTGCTTTTTGGGTCACACCGGGGATGCTCAGGGATTACTCCTGGCTCTTCGCTCAGGAATTACTCTTGGCAGTGCTCCGGGGACCATATGGGATGCCAGAGATGGAACCCAGGTCGACTACATGCAAGGCAAACGCCTTACCCGCTGTGCTATCACTCTGGCCCCTTACTTGACAAGTCTTACCAGTGTTTCTATCACCTCTTATTTTTCTTGAATTTCTATATTCTTCAGTTAATGGGCAGAGACAAGAAGAAATGTATTTTGGCTCAAATTCTTTAAATATCCTAGTATATTGTATGAGGCTGGCGAACTGGGATTTGGGCATAACGGAGTCTATAAGAAATCAGACTTCGGTATAGCTTCCTTATTTTGTTGTTTCTAAAGCACTCTAAATTACTTTCATTTTCACATGTTATTCAACTTCTTATCAAACTGCAATCCTTACTGTGTAAATTATTTTATTTCTTTATTTTAAAGTGTATTGGAAAGAGATGCCTACTAAGTTCAATGTTAATCAAAGGGTGAAAATAACAATCTTTAATTAAAAAAGAGAATGCCTAATTTAATAACATGACTGCTCTATATTATTTTCATATAAAAGTACAGGTTGAGAGTAGGAAAAATTCAGTCTAATTAAAGCTCAAAATGCTAAGAAATCTTGGTTAGATCTGTGAAAAAATCAATATAATATTATATTCTTTCTAGTCAAAATATCATCTTTATTTCTTGTCTTCTGAATATTTCTGTATATTTTCTTCTCCCTAGATTTCCAAAGAAAGCACTGCTTTCCTCCAAAATAAATCTTTTGGCTTTTTCAATATTTTTTCATATTACAAGTGTTAAATTTCATATTGTAAGTGTGTAAATTATGAACTTACATAATTCACCTTTGAAGGTTAAATAAAAACCCTAATCTGTAAGATTTAAGTGATTTTCTTCCATACTTTCCATTCACATTATCCAAGTCCTTAATAATTGCTCTGGTTGCAGGATTTTACTTGATAAAATACCGCTATTCAGCGAGTAGAAGGTAGACTGCTTTACTAGTTATTGACAACAAGATCCTGTTGTCTGTGTTCAACATTGAGTAATAATCTATTTCTAAAGACTTTATTAACTCTACTAAAGCCCTTTTTATAAGCTAATATTAATTGTATCTTTAAGCTTCATTCTTTAGTTCAGTAATGCTGAAATTTCCTAATTGAAATTTGGTCTGCAATTATAATTTACTTAGATGGAATTTACCAAGAGTGTTGCCTCTTACAGTTCTTAAAAATGAATCTCGTTAAAAGTATTGAAAAAAAGTATGAGGAAGGCTGACCCAATGCATAATGTATAAATTTTCTTTTATTTGCTGAAGTGATATATTAGTTCAGTAGCTAAAAATTGAGATGTTAAACATATTCAAAGGATAAAGTTTGGGACAAAGCTTTATAATAGATTTTTATAATAGATTTCTCCACAACGGTTTTTTAAAAGTTATGTTAATACTTTTTATTTGAGGAGAGTAACCAGCAAGCAATTAGATCTCAGTTCAAAACTCAAACTCAGATTTATGTTTTGCCATTAGCATATCAAGAAGCTGAAGTGTGTGACTAGAGTGATGGTACATCAGGAGGGATGTTTGCTGAACAGGGTTCGATATCTGGCATCTCATATGGTCCTCTAAGCACTGCCAGGAGTAATTCCTGAGTACAGAACCAGGAATAAATCCTGAGATCACCAGGTATGACACAATAAAGGAAAAAGAAGAAAAAGATGAAGGGCTTAACACAGAATGTTTCTAGAAAATATCATCCCTGAGAATAACACTAGATTTATGTTTTAAATTGGAAATACCAGATGAAGGAAATACAGAGAAATATTCAGCAGGCCCACTACCACCATCTTTGTGTGTGGCATTGATGGTTTACAAGTACCCAGCACCTATTAAAGAAAAACAAGAAAAAAAATTCACTGAAGAATAAATAGATAATTCTTTCAATTTTTCCATTACAAATTAATTACATGTCTAAGGAAACAATCACTTGATCGCTTGACATCTTATTATTCATCAATTTGCTCAAACAGGTGCCAGTAAGGATTCCATTTGACCCTATCAAGTGCCAGTGTAGCCCAATGGAATCTGGTTGCTTCAGAAATACGAAGAACCTCAAACCATTTGTTCAGGGTATTGATAAAGTCTGACCATCTGGTAGGTAGGCGGCCACATGATCTTTTGATGTACCGTGGGTCCAGTTGGTAACGGCTCTAGTCCAGGGGTCATCTCCAAGTCTCAATACATGTCCAGACCATCTGGATTTTCAACACCTTGGCAAACAGACAGTGTCCCTGACTCTGGATCGTTGACAGAGATCGGAACTCTGGATTCCTTCTCTCACTTGAGTTAGGCATGATATTCCATGCATAGCTCTTTCGATTCCTCTTTGGGAGACGAGAATAGCATTCTCATCCTGCTTTCGTAGGGCCCAGGTCTCTGAGGCATATGTTAATGCAGGGAGAACCAGTGGAGTCAAAGAGATGTGCCTGGAGCCAGAAGTTGTTTGTCCTTTTAGCTATTTCTTTAATGTTTTTGAAGGTGTTCCATACTGCTCTCTTCTTCCTGTGCAGCTCAGGTTTTAGGTCATTCATCATGTTGACTTCTCAACCTAGGTACACATAACTGCTGCATTCAGAGATGTTTGTTCCATTGAGAGTGAATGGGGCCTCTGGAACTAGTTCATTTTTCATAAACATTGTTTCGTTGAGATTCAGCTGTAGACCTATCTTTCCACATTCTCGGTTGAAGTCAGCCAGCATTTGTGCCACTTGGCTAATGTTTGGTGTTATTAGGACGATGTCATCAGCAGAGCGGAGGTGGTGTAGTTACTGACCGCTCTATCTTCATTCCCTTTCCTTCCCATTCTAATTGTTGCATGATGTTCTCGAGGGTGATGCTGAAGAGTTTCGGTGAAATGGTATCACTCTGCCGAACCCCTCTTTTTACATCAATGATCACTTCCTTGTGGTGAATGCTGGTAGTGAAACCGTAATACAGCTCAGGAAGGATCTTGATGTATTGAGTTTGAACGCCATGTTTGGCTTCAATGACCATTTCATGGCGCCAACCAAGACCATTCATGGTAACTCACAGTTCCTGAAGACTGAATCTAAGGATTGGACATAGGAATCTGTTGGTGGACAGTTCCACCATGAAATTGACCACATCATATTCAATCGACAGTTTTGCCTGTTCGATGTCACTGTCATCCCAAAATTGCAAATAGGGTCGGACCACTGTCCCCTTCATGAAAATTTCTACTTCACAGAACGGGGAGAAAGGGCTGCAAAGTTTAAGAACTCCCGAATGACCACCAACTGTAAGCTTTTCGGCACCACTGCGGCAACATGGGAAGAAGCCATCATTAATGACATCGACGAAGAATACAACTGACTGGTTCAGCACCTACATGACTCTGCGAGAAATGCCGAGAGAGAGAAAGCCACAAAATGACACCTGTCTTCAAAAACTCTCTAACATATTTGCCAACGTGACAAGGCACAAGCATCAGCGAACCATAAGCTAATGTCCAAGCTTGCAAAGCATTGCAGAGAAGCAATAAAGGAAAACCTTAAAGAGAGAAGAACAGCAATACTGGCCAATGCAGAAGAAGCCCAGAAAAGCATTCGCAACGCCCACCTGTCCTTTGCCAACTATAAAACCAAGATAACTGCCCTTCGATGTCCTGATGGATCTATCACATCTCCCATAAAGGCAAATTGAGAAGATTATCCATGACTTCTACTCAGATCTCTTTGATAGCTACGTCCACCTGCCCACATACCAGTTTCTGCAGGTTGGAGATGTCATTCCCAACATTCTCCCTTCTGAAATTAGACTGCCATTTTGTCAATAAAGAAGCGAACAGCACCTGGCCCAGACAAAGTCAGACCCGAAGACCTGAAGAATGTGCCATCAGTACTCATTAATACACTGGCTCGACTCTTCACACACTACCTGTCTTAATGCATTAAACCATTTTTCCTGGTATGTAAACCAGGAAAAAAAACATTAAAAGAAAAAAATGACTATAGGCTGACACCATAAATTGTTCAATTCAGTCTGTCAAGATTTATAAGACTTATAATGATAGGATTTCATTCCTATCATTTCATTCTACAACCTCTCCCACCATCCTCACTCAAAACGTTTCATAAGCTCAGTTTTGTAAACAAGTCGTATTTCTATTTCTTGGAACATTTTATAATTCACATACTATTTTCTGCATATCCACATGAGAAATCCTTCTGTGTCTGTTTTTCTCCTTCTGACTGCTTCATTCAGTATGAATCTCCAGTTTCATAATAAAGTAATAGTATCCTAATTTGCCCATGAAGGGGAAAATTGCATGATTTTTTTCTTACAGTGCATTATATTTAACTGGGCATAAGAAATACAGATTGCTTATCCAGTCATATGTTCTTGGATATTTGAAGAACTTTAGCAATTATTAAACAACAGTATATTTAAAAAATGGAATGAATAGACAAGTGAGATTTATCTTACTAGTTCAATTATTAGATAATACTTGCAAATCTGTCAAGATAATATATCACATAAACAAATGAAGGATAACCAAGAAAAGGAAATAAAATGACATGATAAATAACCAGTGCAGAAAAAAATTGCCAGATAAAAATTCAACCTAGGGGCAGGAGTGATAGTACAGCTGGAAAGGCATTTGCTTTGAATGCTGCCAACCCAGGTTCAATCCCCAGCATCCCATATTTTACCCCAAGCACTGCTAGGAGTAATTCCTGAGTGATGAGCCAGGAGTAACTCCTGAACATCTCTCTGATGTGACACAAAAGCAAAGAATCTATGAATTATCTTCAATTAACACTTTGTTTTGTTTTGGTTTATTTTGTGGCCACACCTAGTGGTGCTTAGAACTTACTACTGGCTTTGCACTAAAGGATCACTCTTGGGGAAGCTCATGGTGCTGGGGATTGAATCTGGATTGGCCTTGTGCAAGGCTAGCAACCATTTTACTATACTTTTCTCTGGCCCCAATAATTAACATTTTTAAAGTAAAATATTAAATATTTTCACTTATAATAGTAAACAAGAAAATATTTTCACTAAATTTCTCTAACAATTTTAACTAGGAATCCTAGATAGTATAGTTAGGCAGGACAAGTCATTCAGATGGCAAAAAGAGAATTAAAACTATGTTTAGGAGTCAGAGAATATAGAATTATGGCATTTTCTTTGTGTTTTGTGTACCCTGGTTTAAATCCCTGTTGCCCAATATGACCTCTTTTGCAGAGCAAGAAGTAACTCCTGAGCAAAGAGCCAGGAGTTTCCCTGAGCAGCACCAGGAGTGACCCCCAAACTAAAAGCAAAACAAGAACGATATTTTTGCACAGAGTTCACACTGGTTTGGTTGCTGACACCACATGTGATCCCATACACTCTCTAAAGTAATGCGTGAGCACAAAGCATGAAGTAAGCTTCCTGCATAGCCAGATGTATCTAAAAACAACAAAAATAGAAAAAATGAAACTGAAAAAATAAAAGTGTCATATTATATTATGCTTAGACAAATTCCAAATGTCTAATTTTCTATTTTATTAAGAAAAATAGTACAACACTATGTTAGCTTAATGTGCATAAATAATGAGTTTATATTTTTATATATTGTGAAACAATGATAAATTCAACTAACATTCATTATACATTTGCATTTTTTGTCATTAAAGACTTTAATTTTTTTTACACTTGGCTACCTCAGGGGTTACTCTTGACTCCACACTCAGAAATCATTCCTGGTGCAGCTCAGGGAACCATATGAAATTGGATGGTTAAACACTGCCCCTAATTAAAATCTCTTAAGGTCTATTTCTTAGAAACTATCAGGTACATCTAAAAGGACTACAGACAACATGTTGTACTTCGTATCTCCAGAAAGCCTTGAAGTTAAAACTCCAGTTATATTTTTGATGGCTTTCTTCTTTCCTTCAACAATCCTTTACACTTGCTGCCACTGATCTGTTCTACTTCTATGAGTTCTACTTCTGTCTTGGAGTTACATGGAGTGAAATCAAATACTTGATCACACTTGATCACTTGATCATTTGAATCCCGCTATTCATTGATTTGCTAGAGCGGGCGCCAGTAACATTTCCATTGGACCCTATCACGTGCCAATGTAGCCAATGGCATCTGGTTGATTCAGGAATACAAAGAGCCTCAAACCGTTCCTTCAGGGTCTTGACAAGGAAGTCAGACCATCTTGTAGGTGGGTGGCCACGTGTCTTTTGACATCCCTTGGGATCCAGTCCGTAATGGCTCTAGTCCAGCGGTTGTCTCCAAATCGCATTACATGTCCAGCCCATCTGATTTTCTATGCCTCGGCAAATGGGACAAGGTCCCTGATTCTGGAATAGTGACAGAGATCAGAACTCCGGATTCCTTCTCTCACTTGAGTGAGGCATGATATTCCAAGCATAGCTATTTTGATTCCTCTCTGGGAGACCCGAATAGCATTCTCATCCTGCTTTCATAGGGCCCAGATCTTTGAGGCATATGTTAATGCAGGGAGAACAGTGGTGTCAAAGAGATGTGCCCAGAGCCAGAGGTTCTTTATCCTTTTTAGCTATTTCTTCAATGTCTTTGAAGGCATTCCATGCCGCTCTCTTCCTCCTGTGCAGCTCAGGTTTTAGGTCTTTCATCATGTTGACTTCTCGACCTAGGTACACATAACTGTGCATTCAGAGATGTTTGTTCCATTGAGAGTGAATGAGGCCTCAGGAACTAGTTTACTTTTCATGAACATAGTTTTATTCAGATTCAGCTGTACACCTATCTTTCCACATTCTCGGCCAAAGTCAGTCATCATTTGTGCCGCATGGCTAATGTTTGGTGTTATTAGAACGATGTCATCAATGAAGCAGAGGTGGTGTCTTTGCCGACCATCTATGTTCACTCCCATTCCTTCCCATTCTAATTGTTGCATGATGTTCTCGAGGGTGGTGCTGAAGAGTTTTGGTGAAAAGGTATCACCCTGTCGTACCCCTCTTTTGACATCAATAATCACTTCCTTGTAGAATGGTGAGATCCTGGTGGTGAATCCGTAGTACAGCTCACGAAGGATCTTGATATATTGGGTTTGAGCACCCTGTTTGGCTAGGGCTTCGATGACTACTTCAGTCTCCACAGAATCAAAGGCTTTCTGCAAATCAATGAACGTGACTCAGAGCGGTATCTTGTACTCCCTACAAACCTCAATGAGCTTGGTGACTGTGTGGATATGGTCGATTGTGCTGAATCCTTTACAGAATTCAGCTTGCTCGCATGGTTGTCCTTCATCTAGTGTTGTGCTAATCCTGTTCAGGATGACACGTGTAAACAGTTTGTAGATGACAGACAAAAGGCAGATGGGGCAATAGCTGCCGATGTTGTGAATGTCTCCCTTCTTGAACAGTAGAACTGTCCTGCTGGTTTTCCATTGGAAGGGCACCTTGCATTCGGACAGGTAGCATGTGAAGAGCCGAGCTAGTGTATTGATGAGTACCGATGGCAGATTCTTCAGGTGTTCGGGTCTGACTTTGTCTGGGCCTGGTGCTCTTCCCTTCTTTACCAACGAGATGGCAAGTCGGATTTCAGAAGGGAGAAAGTTGGGATGACATATCCATCCTGTGGAATTTGGTATGTGGGCAGGTGGATGTGGCTATTAAAGAGATTTGAGTAGAAGTCATGGATAATCTTCTCCATTGCCTTTCTGGAAGACGTGATAGATCCATCAGGGCATCAAAGGGCAGTCATCTTGATCTTATAGTTGGCCAAGGACAGGCGGGCGGTGCAAAAAGTTTTTCCCGGCTTCTGCTGCATCTTTCAGTATTTCTGCTCTTCTGTCTTTGAGGTGTTCTTTTATCACTTCTCTGCACCATTTAGCAAGCTTGGACGTTAGCGTTTGGTCTCCTGAGGCTCGCGCCTTGCCACATTGGCGAATGAGCTCAAGAGGTTCTGAAGACAAGCCGCTTCTTTTGTGTCTTTTTCTCTCTTGGCATTCTTCGCACAATCATGGAGGTGCTGAACCAATTGGTTGTATTCTTCATCGATGTCGTCAATGATGGTATCTTCCCATGATGCTGCAATGGTGCCAAAGAGTTCCCAGTTGGTGGTCATTCTGGGAGTTCTCTTCTTAAACTTTGCAGCCTTTCAGACAAAATCATCGATTGAAGATGATGTGGTCAATTTCATTGTGGAACTGTCCGCCAGGATATTCCCATGTACAACGTTTCGCTTCAGCCTTCTGGAACTGTGAGTTCCCATGAATGGTTTGGGTGGACATGATGAACTCAGATAGTCTCTCACCCTGTTTGTTCCATTCTAGGCCATGGGTCCCGATGTGGAGTTCTTCAGCTGATCTTCTCGTTCCTATTTTGGCATTAGAATCACCAACTATGATCTTGTAGAAGGTGTGATCTATTTTATAGAACTCCTCCAGTTCAATGTAAAATTTCTCAATTTCATCTCCTTTGTATGTGGATGTTGGTGCGTAGACAATAAAGATAGAATTTCCTGGCAGTGGGCCACATCTCTTCAAGTGTAATCGTCCTATCCAGTTTGTTAGGTATTCAAATGAATCAATGTTGACAGCCTTGTTCATGTTGACAACACCAACATCACCGACGCCTCTTTCATCGCATGTTCCAAGGAACAATTCTTCTCTGGTGTCAAATACAGCATGATGCGACTGACGAGTCCTTGTCTCAGTCAGACCAATGACTATTTCTCATTGGTCTGAGAAATACTATATTTCTTTAACTATTTTCACTTGTATCGCTTCACTTGTTTTCCTATTGTACATCAATTTGCTCGAGTGGGCACCAGTAACTTCTCCATTAGTTCCTGTCGAGTGTAAAGTGTAGCCCAAGGACATCTGCTCACTCCAGGAACATGACGGGCCTCAAACCATTTGTTCAGGTCATGAGAATGAAGTCTATTATTGTTACTGTTTTTGGCATACTGAGTACAACACGGGTAGCTTGACAGGCTTTGTCCTGTGGGTGGTATATTCTCGGTAGTATATGGTAAAGATATAGAAAGAATATAATTCTAGTTTTGTTAGGTCATGGTATCTTAAAGCATAAGATCATTTCTTAATTTATTTTCGATTTCTGGGCTACATCAGTCGAGCTTAGGGATTATTCCTGTTTCTGTGCTCAGAGGCCACTCCTTGATGTGTTCAGGGAACCATATTAGTTGTCAGCAATTGAACCTGGGTCAGCTGTGTGCAAAGCAAGCACATTACCCATTGTACTAACACTTAAGCCCATAAGATTCTTTCTTCGTTCACTTGATCACTTGATCACTTCACTTGAATCCGTTATTCATCGATTTGCTAGAGCGGGTGCCAGTAACATTTCCGTTGGACCCTATCACATGCCAATGTAGCCCAATGGCATCTGGTTGATTCAGGAATACGAAGAGCCTCAAACCGTTCCTTCAGTGCCTTTACAAGGAAGTCAGACCATCTTGTAGGTGGGCGGCCACGTGATCTTTTGACATCCCTTGGGATCCAGTCGGTAACGGCTCTAGTCCAGCAGTTGTCTCCAAATCGCATTACATGTCCAGCCCATCTGATTTTCGATGCCTTGGCAAATGAGACAGCGTCCCCTGATTCTGGAATAGCGACGGAGGTCAGAACTCTGAATTCCTTCTCTCACTTGAGTGAGGTGTGATATTCCAAGCATCACTTGATCACTTGAATCCCGTTACTCATCGATTTGCTCGAGCGGGCGCCAGTAACATTTCCATTGGACCCTATCACGTGCCAATGTAGCCCAATGGCATCTGGTTGATTCAGGAATATGAAGAGCCTCAAACCGTTCCTTCAGGGTCTTAACAAGGAAGTCTGACCATCTTGTAGGTGGGCGGCCACGTGATCTTTTGACATCCCGTGGGATCCAGTCGGTAACGGCTCTAGTCCAGCGGTTGTCTCCAAATAGCATTACATGTCCAGCCCATCTGATTTTCGATGCCTTGGGCAAACGAGACAGCGCCCCTGATTCTGGAATAGCGACGGAGGTCAGAACTCCGGATTCCTTCTCTCACTTGAGTGAGACGTGATATTCCTAGCATAGCTCTTTCGATGCCTCTCTGGGAGACCCGAATAGCATTCTCATCCTGCTTTCGTAGGGCCCAGGTCTCTGAGGCGTATGTTAATGCAGGGAGAACGGTGGAGTCAAGGAGATGTGCCCGGAGCCGGAGGTTCTTTGTCCTTTTAGCTATTTCTTCGATGCCTTTGAAGGCATTCCATGCCGCTCTCTTCCTCCTGGCGCAGCTCAGGTTTTAGGTCATTCATCATGTTGACTTCTCGACCTAGGTACACATAACTGCTGCATTCAGAGATGTTTGTTCCATTGAGAGAGAATGGGGCCTCTGGAACTAGTTCATTTCTCATGAACATAGTTTTCTTCAGATTCAGCTGTAGACCTACCTTTCCACATTCTCGGTCAAAGTCAGCCAGCATTTGTGCCGCTTGGCTAATGTTTGGTGTTATTAGAACGATGTCATCAGCGAAGCGGAGGTGGTGTAGTTGCCGACCATCTATCTTCACTCCCATTCCTTCCCATTCTAATTGTCTCATGATGTTCTCGAGGGTGGCACTGAAGAGTTTTGGTGAGATGGTATCACCCTGTCGAACCCCTCTTTTAACATCAATGATCACTTCTTTGTAGAATGGTGAGATCCTGGTCGTGAATCCATAATACAGCTCACGAAGGATCTTGATGTATTGGGTTTGAACGCCCCTGTTTGACTAGGGCTTCGATGACTGCTTCAGTTTCCACAGAATCAAAGGCTTTCTGTAAATCAATGAACGTGAGACAGAGCGGCATCTTGTACTCCCCTACGAACCTCGATGAGCTTGGTTACTGTGTGGATATGGTCGATTGTGCTGAATCCTTTCCGGAAACCTGCTTGCTCGCATGGTTGACCTTCATCTAGCGTTCTGCTAATCCTGTTCAGGATGACTCGTGTAAACAGCTTGTAGATGACAGACAACAGGCAGATGGGGCGATAGTTGCCGATGTCATGAATGTCTCCCTTCTTGAACAGTAGAACTGTCCTGCTGGTTTTCCATTGGGAAGGCGCCTTGCATTCGGACAGGTAGCATGTGAAGAACCGAGCTAGTGTATTGATGAGTACTGACGGCAGATTCTTCAGGTGTTCGGGTCTGACTTTGTCTGGGCCTGGTGCTCTTCCCTTCTTTACAGACGATTGGCATGAGGATTTCAGAAGGGAGAACGTTGGGAATGACATATCCATCCTGTGGAATTTGGTATGTGGGTAGGTGGATATGGCTATTAAAGAGATTTGATTAGAAGTCCTGGATAATCTCCACTGCCTTTCTGGAAGATGTGATAGATCCATCAGGGCATTGGAGGCAGTCATCTTGGTCTTATAGTTGGCGAAGGACAGGCGGGCAGTGTGAATGCTTTTCCCGGCTTCTGCTGTATCTTCCAGTTTCTTCATTACTATAGACATTTAACTTCTTTTGAATCTTTAGCGTGGCACAATGTCAATTATGCACATTGCCTTTAAACCACACCTATTAGACATATTTATCTCTAATACCTAGAATGATATATATAAATATACACATATGTTCATGATATATATTATATTTCCTATATATCATATTGTACACATAGTTTTTCAAGAACCTAATACTTTTGCCTGACCTGCAACATTGAAACAATACAGTACCTTAGGCATGTATTTTCTTTCTTCTCTTCCTCTTCATCCAAATTAGATAGTATGAGGAGAATGGTGTTAAATGTGTTAGGTGTGTTATATAGAAGCATGTGTCTATATAAAGTGTTCCTGTAATTATAGACAAAAAGACCAGGGTTTGTTGGGATAAGATGCTGAGATGGGATGGTTAAACACTACCCCTAATTAAAATCTCTTAAGGTCTATTTCTTAGAGACTATCAGGTACATCTAACAGGACTACAGACAATATGTTGTATTTCATATCTCCAGAAAGCATTGAATTTAAAACTGCAGTTATATTTTTTGATGGCTTTTTCTTTCCTTTAACTATCCTTTACACTTGCTGCCACCAATCTGCTCTACTTCTGTGAGTAGAAGAGATTACTGAGATGGGGCCAGAGTGATAACACAGTGGGTAGGTCATTTGCCTTGCGCAGGGGCCAATTCAGGTTTGGTCCCCAGCATCCCATGTATGGTCCCCAAACCCTGCTAGGAGGAACTTCTTAGCAAAGATCCAGGAGTATCTCCTAAGAATCGCTGGCTGTGACCCAAATGCAAAAAAAAAAATGCTGAGATATGGGCTCAGAGGTATAGTCCAGTAGGGATGGTGTTTTCCTTGAACACGGCCAACCCAATTTCAGTCCCCAACATCCCATATTGTACCCGAGTATTATCATGATTTCCTCTGTATGTTAAGCCAATGATTAAATGTATATACACAAACATATGCATATGTGTTAATACAAAATTTTCTTTTTCAGACATACTTTGATATAAAATTAGGTTGTTTTCCTATCCTGTATATAAAATTAATACCATAGTGGCAGAGGCTGCAGCTATTCTTTTGAACTATATACTTACTTAAAAACATAATTTCTGGAATATGTGGCCATACTAATTTTTCGAATACTGACAGACCAAATAATGAAAAACATGAGCATGTTATATATGTTCATCACATGTTTAGGTAATTGGTTCATAGGCTATGTAAATATCAAGATTAATAAAATTGTGAATTGCCAGTATATCAACTGTACCCCATTGAGGATGCTTTAAACAGAACATGAATAATATAGAAATTGTCAGGCTTTTCTTTCTTGAACATTATTATTTCCTTGCTTGCAAAACAAAGTGACAGACAATGAAAACAAGACATCTAAAAAGACATGATCCCAGCTTTTGAAGGGAAAGTAAATTTTTAAAAAATGGGTGATTTTATGGTACAGTGAATGTGCTAGTTCAATTTGAGGTGCTATGGAAAATGAGGAAAATCAGAAAAAGGAAGTAGACATAAGCTGTAAGGACAACCCACTTAAAATCAATTTTCAATATAAATGATTAACCTAGAAAATTGTATAAGAAAATAATTCAGGTGAGTAGATAGATAGACAGATAGATAGATAGATAGATAGATAGATAGATAGATAGATAGATAGATAGGTAGATAGAAAGGTTGAGTACATGCTTGCATGTGTACGTCCAATGCTCAGAAATGCTCATCCCCTCAGAAAGAAGAAAAAAGGAAGGAAGGAAGGAAGGGAGGAAGGAAGGAAGGGAGGAAGGAAGAGGAGGAAGGAAGGGAGGAAGGAAGGAAGGAAGGGAGGAAGGAAGGAAAGGAGGATGGAAAAAAATGAAGGATGGAAGGAAGGAAGGAAGCATGGGAGGAAGGAAGGAAGGATCGAAGGAAGGGAGGAAGAAGGGTAGAAAGGAAGGAAGGACGGTGGAAGGAAGGAGAAAGGAAGGAAGGAAGGATGGAAGAAAGGAAGTAAGGGAGGGAGGGAGGAAGGAAGGAAGGATGGAAGGAAGGGAGAAAGAAAAGGAAGGAAGGATGGAAGGAATGAAGGAAGGGAGGAAGGGAGGGAGGAAAAGAAGGAAGGAAGGAAGGGAGGGAGGGAGGGAGGGAGGAAGGAAGGAGGGAGGAAGGAAGGAAGGGAGGGAGGGAGGGAGGGAGGGAGGGAGGGAAAGAGGAAGGAAGGGACATGGAAGGAAGGATGGAAGAAAGGAAGGAAGGAAGGATGGGGAGGTAGGAAGGAAGGATTGAAGGAAGGGAGGAAGGAAGGGAGAAAGGAAGGAAGGAAGGATGGAAGGAAGGGAGAAAGGAAGGAAGGATGAAAGGAAGGAAGGAAGGGAGGGGAGGAAGGAAGGGATCATGGAAGGAAGGAAGGGAGGAAGGAAGGAAGGAAGGATGGAAGGAAGGAAGGAAGGAAGGAAGGGAGGGCGGAAGGAAGGAAGGATGGAAGGAAGGAAGGGAGGAAGGAAGGAAGGAAGGGAGGAAGGGAGGAAGGTATCATGGAAGGAAGGAAGTGAGGAAGGAAGGAAGGAAGAGAGGGCGGAGGAAGGAAGGATGGAAGGAAGGAAGGGTGGGAGGAAGGGAGGGAGGGAGGAAGGAAGGAAGGATGGCAGGAAGGAAGGAAGAGAGGGCAGAAAGAAGGAAGGATGGAAGGTGGAAGGAAGAAAGGGAGGAAGGAAGGAAGGAAGGGAGGGAGGAGGGAGGGAGGAAGGAAGGGAGGGAAGGAGGAAGGAAGGGAGGGAGGGAGGAAGGAAGGAAGGATGGAAGGAAGGAAGGAAGGAAGGAAGGAAGGAAGGAGGGAGGGAGGAAGGAAGGAAGCAAGGAAGGAAGAAAGAGGGAGGGAGGAAGGAATGGAGGGAGGGAGGGAGGAAGGAAAGAAGGAAGGAAGGAGAGGAGGAAGGAATGAAGTGAGGGAGGAAGGAAGGAAGGATGGAAGGGAGGAAGGGAGGGAGGGAGGAAGGAATGAAGGGAGGGAGGAAGGAAGGAAGGATGGAAGGGAGGAAGGGAGGGAGGGGAGGAAGGAAGGAAGGAAGGATGGAAGGATGGAAGGAAGGAAGGAAGGAAGGAAGGAAGGAAGGAAGGGAGGAAGGGAGTAAGGAAGGAAGGATGGAAGGATGGAAGGAAGGAAGGAAGGAAGGAAGGGAGGGAGGGAGGAATGGAGGGAGGGAGGAAGGAAGGAAGGAAGGAAGGGAGGGAGGAAGGAATGAAGGGAGGGAGGAAGGAAGGAAGGAAGGAAGGGAGGAAGGAAGGGAGGGAGGGAGGGAGGGAGGAAGGGAGGAAGGAAGTGAGGAAGGATAGTTGAGTACATGATTGCATGTGTACGTCCAATGTTCAGAAATGCTCTTCCCCCAGAAAGAAGAAAATAGAAAGGAAGGGAGGAAGGAAGGAAGGAAGGAAGGAAGGAAGGAAGGAAGGGAGGGAGGAAGGGAGGATGGAAGGAACGAAGGAAAGAAGGAGGGAGTAAGTAAGGGAGGAAGGAAGGAAGGAAGGGAGGAAGGAAGGAAGGGAGGAAGGAAGGAAGGAAGGAGGGATGGGAGGAAGGAAGTATCGAAGGAAGGAAGGGATGAAGGAAGGGAGAAAAGAAGGAAGGAAGGAAGGATGGAAGGAAGGAAGGTAGGGAGGGATTGAGGGGGAAGGAAGGAAGGAAGGGAAGGAAGGAGGAAGGAAGGAAGAAAAGGTGGAGGGAGGAAGAAAGTGAGGAAGGAAGAAAGGGAGGAAGGAAGGAGGGAGGGAGGAAAAAAGGGAGGGAGGAAGGGAGGATGAGTGTAAGGAAGAAAGGGAGGAAGGAAGGAGGGAAGGAAGGAAGGTAGGATGGAAAGAAGGAAGAAGGGAGGAAGGAAGGAAGGAAGGAAGGGAGGAAGGTAGGATGGAAGGGAGGAGGGAAGGAAGGAGGATGGGAGGAAGGGAGGATGGAAGGGAGGAAGGAAGGAAGGAGGAAAGGAAGAAAGGAAGGGATGATGGAAGGAAGGAAGGAAGGAAGGGAGGAAGGAAGGGAGGGAGGGAGAAAGGAAGGAAGGATGGAAGGAAGGAAAGGGGGGAGGAAGGAAGGAAGGAGGAAGGGAGGATGGAAGGGAGGAAGGTAGGGAGGAAGGGGAAGGAAGGAAGGAAGGAAGGAGGGAGGAAGGAAGGAAGGAAGGAGGAAGGGAGGATGGAAGGGAGGAAGGTAGGGAGGAAGGAAGGAAGGAAGGAAGTAGGAAGGAAGGGAGGGAGGAGGGAAGGTAGGAAGGGTTGAAGGGAGGAAGGAAGGAGCGGAAGAAGGAAGGTTGGAAGGGAGGATGGATTGAAGGAAGGAAGGAGGAAGGAGAAGGAAGTAAGGGAGGATGGAAGGAAGGAGTGAAGGAAGGAAGGAAGGAAGGGAGAAAGGTAGTATGGAAGGAAGGGAAGAAGGAAGGAAGGAAGGAAGGAAGGGAGAAAGGGAGGATGGAAGGGAGGAAGGAAAGAAGGAAAGAAGGAATGAAGGGAGGGAGGTAGGGAGGGAGGGAGGAGGGAGGAAGGATGGGAGGAAGGAAGGAAGGAGGAATGGAGGAAGGGAATTAAGGAAGGAAGGAAGGGAGGGAGGAAGGGAGGAAGACCAACCAAAGGGAGAGCCCAATTGCAACAAAGGAAATATGCAGATTCCTACAGAGTCTATAGAATTTTCTACATGGAAGAATAAGGGTCTATGTGATCTATGTGAAGAAAATGTTTCTGTTTTCTATTGATACAATACAAATCACTCTGTCTAAAATTATTTTATTGTGTTTATGACTCCTGTGGCTAGGATGAGGTCAGAGTTTAGTATGTGTAGTTGCTTGCATGTTTTTTGTCTTCCACAATGCCTGGAACTTCAGCTGGAATTTTTCTTTTTCTTTCTTTTTTTTTTTTTTGCTTTTTGCGTTACTCCTGGCAATGCTCAGCGGTCACTCCTGGCTCTGCACTCAGGAATTACTCTTGGCGGTGGTCAGAGGACCATATGGTATGCCGGGATCGAACCCAGGTCGGCATGGGCTGGCCACGTGCAAGCAAACAACCTACCCACTGAACTATAGCTCTGGCTCCATCAGCTGGAAATTTTTTACCTGTTGAATGTTGACATCATCTGGAGGTTTAATAATTTTTATGTCAGATGCTTGCTGAGGGATGATTCAAATGACTCTTTTGTGGTCTTTCTATTTACCTTTCCATGTGAGGGAGAAGTCCAGCTTCTCCCGGGGTCCCTGACAGTGTCAGGGCAGACGTTCTCTTCTACCTCCGAGGATTCGGGAGAATAGATGAAAACTCATGAGTCCAGTGCATTTCCAAAAGGTTTTTGATAGTACAAAAGCTCTTCCACAGCACTCCAATATAATGAACAAATTCTAGCTCTGGTCCATACTTAGACCATACAAAAGAACCTAAATCTCCCACTAAAGAGAGAAGAAGAAGAAGAAGAAGAAGAAGAAGAAGAAGAAGAAGAAGAAGAAGAAGAAGAAGAAGAAGAAGAAGAAGAAGAAGAAGAAGAAGAAGAAGAAGAAGAAGAAGAAGAAGAAGAAGGAGGAGAAGAAGGAGAAGAAGGAGAAGGAGAAGAAGAAGAAGGAGAAGGAGAAGAAGAAGGAGAAGAATAAGGAGAAGAAGAAGAAGGAGAAGAAGAAGGAGAAGGAGAAGAAGAAGGAGAAGAAGAAGAAGAAGGAGAAGAAGAAGAAGAAGAAGAAGAAGAAGAAGAAGAAGAAGAAGAAGAAGAAGAAGAAGAAGAAGAAGAAGAAGAAGAAGGAGAAGGAGAAGAAGAAGGAGAAGAAGAAGGAGAAGAAGGAGAAGGAGAAGAAGGAGAAGAAGAAGAAGAAGAAGGAGAAGAAAAAGAAGAAGGAGGAGGAGGAGGGAGGAGGAGGAAGGAGAAGAAGAAAGAGAAGAAGGAGAAGGAGAAGGAGGAGGAGGAGGAAGGGAGGGAGGAAGGAAGGAGGGATGGAAGAAGAAGAAGAAAAAAGGAGAAGGAGAAGGAGAAGAAGAAGAAGAAGAAGTAGAAGAAGAAGAACAAGAAGAAGAACAAGAACAAGAAGAAGAAGAACAATAAGAAGAAGAACAACAACAACAAGAACAAGAACAACAACAAGAACAAGAACTCTGACCTCATCCTACCCAGAAGAAGGAGCCAAAGGCCAAAGAGCAAAAACCAAAAGCCAAAGGCTGAGGAGCCAAAAGCCACAGGAGCCAAAAGCCGAAAGCTAAAAGGCCCAAAGTCGAGAGGGTGAAGGGGCCTCAAATCAGTCCCCTTTTATACAGCAAAGTAATCTGATTTGTGACAGGGAGGGTCATGTCAACAAAGAACCCTAAACAGAGTGGAGAAGAGCAGTGCCACACCTTATTGCAGGTGTAAACAAAGGTAACTCCAAGGACTAATCCCGAGATTATCTCTTTGTAAAACACTGGAGAGAGAGGGGATATAAAGTAATACATCTTAACTTCATGAGCTTCATGTAATCTAGATGGTACCCACAAAGTCCTTCTTATTATTATCTCCACCAGGGTGATTCTGAGTATCTTGTTCTCATGTACTGAAAGGGTCATACTCGCCTGCTTAGAGCACACTAGTATGATCCTTCCTATAGTCTACCTTTAGTCTCAGCGTAGCCAGGTTGGTAGTCTCCTGGTAAATTCTAACTGTCCCACGCTGGGTGCAGTGGGTATAAAGAGGAGCTGTGCCCAATCTAGAAAACATGAAAGTCTTAGTAGATGTATAAGTCAGAAGTTATTCAATCAAGGTGACTTCTGTAAGTGCCACACCCTCTAGCAGTGTTTACATAGAAGAGAGGTCTCATTTGAATGAACCTTGGCTTAAATAGATTAAGCTGGGAATGGGCAAAACAACAAAGCTACCAAACTAGCTAAACCTGTCCTCCAACAAGGGGGTTTCCTGGATGCACCTAAAGTTTCTTCTAGGAAATCATTAAAGCAGTCATAATCCTATTCAGATAAACAGAAAATACCCTACCTATAGGAAGAGAGTTCAAGTATTTGAAATAATGTGTTAAATAAACTAATTTTAGAGAGGAGATGACCTCAGATATATGGAAGTGTCAGACGATTCATTCTTCCTTGGTTTCCAGCAAAATAAATGGCACATTTAATGGCTGAAGATTGTAGGATGGTGTAGACAAGAAAAAAAATAACAGGTAACTGGATATGAGATGAAAAATGATTCTGGAAAAGCCACTTATATTAAGAAGTAAATATATAGGGATTGAAAAAATTCTTCTGGGGCTAAGAAAAACAGTAAAATAAGTAAAATTACAGTTTACTAATAAAACTCATGGAAAATATATTATCACATTTTAAATAGAAGTGAAAATTTAAAGTAAATATATAACAATAAGCTAACATTTGTAATGTAAACTGTCCCAAATTAATAGAATGATGGGAAAAGGTTGAAAATCATGCTTTAATAACAAATTAAATCAGTTGTAGCATGCAACACTATATAAAAACCTGTATAGCTTTCTAAATGGATACCCAGAATGATGAAAAAAATAAGAAACCAGAAATATTTTTCTGGTGTAAGAATATTTTATTTTGCTTAAATAGTTGTTTTCAAATTTCTTATGAAACACATAACACCACATTTGGGGCATGTTTTTTACCACATTTGCAGGAGATATCACAAAAACCTTTATGTATCAATGCAATAATTGATTGATGATGACTTAATATGACCATTTTATGTGGAAAGGTTGGAGAATATTTACATTTTGAGAAAATAAAATACAACTTCATGAATTTTATATAAAATATTTTTAATAATTTCAAAACATTTCATGTATACTGTGATCACACAGTACACATGAATATACACACGGTGACTGCTGCATTGATTAAAAGTTCATAAACTCAGGTTTCCCTTTGATTATAGCAGAATACAGAGAAACCACCCCTTCCCAAATGCTGTTCTCTCTTTACCCCAACAGGTGGGCTTCAAGCTTTTCTATACAGTTAGTTATTACAGGACAAATCTTTCTCCCTTTCTCTATGCCATTCACCTCTCCCTTGAACTCCAGTTCTTTATGATGAGATGACTCATAAGCTTTTTTCCTGGCAGGGAGCTGACACCCAATTAATGAGCTGACACTGTTCTCTGTCCGCTCTCACTAGTGCAATAAGGCTCTGTTTACAAACACAGGCTGTTGTGCCTGTTAGGGAGCACAGGTTAAAATCTCCCTGCTGGGCCAGTTTGTTCAAAATCATAAAGCTTCTTTAAACAATGTCTTTGTGCATTAAACATCAGACATACTGCTTTCAGCAGGATGCAAGTCACCCTAATGGCAACATCCTGTCTGGCTGGCAGGGAAGGGACCAATGGACCCAACTTTATATTATACAAAATAAGAGTGTTAAAATTTGATTTAAGAACATCTAATTATGCATCTATAATTATTTACTTATAAGGCAAATTTCATGTTTTCAAAAGTCTTTCAACTGGAGAAGTTGTTGAATCCAGACTCTGTTTGCATTTTCCATTTTTTCACCTAAATTTCCATCTGTGCTACTCCATTTGGCAAACTGCTCTCTAATCTCTGACCACATCTAAAAGATTGTCTCTTCTATTATAACCTTAAATTCTTCGAGAGGGTAACTATTCCATTAATAGTTTTAAAAGCTTCTAAAGCAGAGCTTATCACATAAGCAAGCTTTTAATTTTTGTTTATTGAAGAAATTACCAAATTATAGCATATTGTATAATAATGTTTGCTTAAGCCTCAATTTCTACCAATATGACCTTCTTAAAGTCATGTTCTATACCCTTATTATCACCTAAAGTATTCATTGGTCACTATAAGCACCTATTCTTATATACTATTATACATAAAAGACTCCACTCTCTCTCTCTCTCTCTCTCTCTCTGGCTAACTAATTATTACAAAGCAGCCATGACAGTGGCAGTGTGAAAAATAGGAAAATGGGTACCTTGCCAACTAACTTATGATGCATAGTAGAGCATGATTCAATGAACTCCAGATGAGAAATGACAAACTAAAAAATTACATCTTTCTAGATTTTTACAGTGGTCATTTATGACACTTGGTAATGAGAACTGGGGAGAGAAAGAAAGAGGGAGAGAGATCGAAGGGGGCAAAAATGAGAAAGGCTAGAAAGACCAATAAACCACATGATATTATGAAACATTTTTGTTTTATTAGAGAAAATTGTAGCACAGTTGGCTTCAAACAATGATAAAGGACCAAATTTGGATACTAAAGGACTATGTTGATCATATGTAGAATAAAATATGATGAAGATTACAAAAGATATAGGGAGTCAGTTTGAAAACCAGATATAGGAGGTAACAGATGTGTGAGCAAACATCAGTGAAGGTAAGTGTAATAGCTGTGTTAGAGATGATAACAATAATAGATTTCAGAGATTTTTTAGGACATAAATGTACAAGGAATTATGACAAATATTCTGTTAGAATCAAGGTGAAATTCTAGGATATTTAAAATCTAGATTTCACATACTGTTTGATGGATTTTCCTAACTTAGAATGAATGAAAAGGTTTTCTATTTAGGAGTTGGAGGAGATGTAAAATATGGGGACAAGTTATGAAGATTTATGATTTATTTTCTGTATATTTTTAATTTGTAGTATTTTGGAGATATTTAATTGAAGCTGCAAGGAGATAGTTTTATCTTATTTTTTGCATGTATAACTTAGCAAAAAAGCCTATGGAGATAAATTTACCGTCATCAGCATATTGTTAGTAAGAGAGCATAGATACAGTAGAAAAAAATTTTAATGGTGTAACATAATGTATGAATCTCTGTGACACTTCTAAGAAACCTCAACATGGAATTGTCAAGTGCAGGGTTAAAAAGCATTGGTAAGAGATAAAGAGATTGCTTGAGATAGAGTCCATCAGCATGGCATGAGGAAACCATGGGAGAAAGGAATTTTAACTTAGAAGGAAAAAGCAAACTAATGGTACAGAGAGGCTAGTGCATTGATTTAGCAATATAATATTTTTGTCACATTAACAGGAGCTCAGTGAGAGCAATAATAGAAGTATGAGCCAGGTTGGCATGTTCTTAAGTTAGAGCAAATTAAACTAGTTAACTTATTACACATAGCTACTTTGTTTTATCTCATTATGGAAGATGTATATATGTCGTGATATATACATATAACACTTATATATCATGATATACATACATATACATCACATAAACACATATATTTATATTTATATATCAGGGCCCGTGTAGCCCATTGGGCTATACTGGCATATAATAGGACAAATGGAAATGTTACTGGTGCCCGCTCGAGCAAATTAATGAATAACGGGATATCTAGTGATCAAGTGATATCCTGGCATTTTAAAACCTTGCAACTTGTGCTTTTCAGAATGATGTCAACTGAACACATATCGTCAAGCAACCATCACTATTTCAGAGCCAATTTAATCTTTCCAAACTGAAACTATGGATCCATTTAATTGCTCCTCCTTCCTCCTTCCAGCAACTTGTTTTGGTGTGGTGAAAAAATAAAGACAGAAAAGTGCTAGAGGAGGACATCGAGTAGAATTATCCCTTTCTACCATCTCTATTTTTTTAGTGAAAAAGACGCTCATTCAGAGAGCTCAGAAAAGGAATCTGAGGAAATTAATAAATCAAGCTTCTCCAGAAGACTAATGCAGCAAATTCTGACAGTGAAAGCAAGAGTCACGAATAGGAAATTACAGTGCTGTGTGCGGGGAATGCCGCTGGGTTCCCCGACAGTGCCGGGAAGCGAAGTTCCCTTCTACCTCCCAAGCCGGGTGGGGGAATGGATGAAGACTCAGGAATCCGATGCAGTTTTAAAAGGCTTTACTTATGATAGGTTCAGGCATACAAATCAACAATAGGAAAAACCCTGTGCTTAGGATTCCTGGCTAGAACCCTAGCCACATGTAGGCCAAAATGGTGGCCACCACGTGTTAAGGCCCTGTAAAAAAAGGAGAAAAAAGACAAGACTCCCAAGAAGGGTGCAAGCTCACAATGACAGAGCCCAAAAAGAGAGAGAGAGAGAGAGAGAGAGAGAGAGAGAGAGAGAGAGAGAGAGAGAGGAAAGAGGAAGCAGGCTGGTTTTATACCCAAGCAACGCAGACCTCCCACTATTATGGGAAGCAGGAAGAGTTAAATGCCCTTAGGTAATTTCTCCCAGCACCTCACCTAGGCTCTATTATATGCTAAAGTTTTGAGCCAAGACATGCCTGGAAATGCCTTTATAGGGTAGAGAAGGGGTTTTCTGAGATGGCATGTCTCTGTACCAAAGACTAAAACTAATGCCAGTTAAATATTTCTCCAAGCCTTCACAAGTCTCGTCTACTTCAAGGTAGTTTTGTATTTTAGTTGTCTTTGAGTTATCAGGGAGCCATGCTTACTTGCTTGGAGGCAAATAGCATTTCTCTCTGGTCTAATTACTTAGAGATCCAACGTGGCCAGGCAAATATGCTGGTAAAATAAAGCTAGTTCCACAATGTTTGTGGTAGCATGAGAGAATATTTATACCAGCCAGTATAGAATACGATTTTCAAGATCACGATCTTCCCTTTCATCATCTATTTGCTAGAGAGGGCACCAGTAATATCTCCATATGTCCTGTCTCATGCCAGTAGAGCCAAGGGCATCGGCTTGCTACAGGAACATAAAGAGGCTCAAACCATTATATTATGTCATGGGAATGACCTAATATAATTGTTACTGGAATTTGTCATATCAAATACAACATGAGCAGCTTGCCAGGCTTGCCAAACAGGAGGCATACTCTTTAAAATACCTCCAAATAAAGCATTTATTGATGAACCACACGGCCGCAAGTGGCTGTGCGAGCCGGGCTGTGATGGGCTGATCTGCTGGGTGGAGTTCTGATGAGAGGGAAGTCCAAATGTGGAAAATGGCGGCACCCGTGAAGTGGGGGGGTCGTCTGGCTTGTTGTGAGGCTCTGCCGGGGTGGTGGGCTAGGGCTAGAACCTGCTGTGCCTCCCGACTGCCTCATGAATGGCTGGGCACAGGGAGAGCAAGGAACAGCTCTGCCTCATGTCTGATAGTCTCTGGACCAGCATACCTGGGCCGGATTGAGGAAAAAGCTGCTGTAGGGTGGGTGTCGATGATCTGGGCTGTGATGGGATGGTCTGATGGATGGAGTTCTGGGCCAGATTGAGGAAAAAGCTGCTGCAGGGTGGGTGTCGATGATCTGGGCTGTGATGGACTGGTCTGCTGGGTGGAGTTCTGGGCCGGTGCGGAAATCGGTATAGAATACATGGTCAGATAAACTGCCACATTTAGACTACCCCCCTATCTATAAAGTGATCTGCAGGAGGCAATCCAGGGCAGAGGCAGAGGCTCTTAAAAGAGTTCTGCAATAGCTGTGTAGCCAACCCCTCTGCTTAGAAACATAGAGATCCATAGATATTAATAAATTCATACCTTGCATCAATACAATTGGGATTTTCCTCCTTTTTAGGAATTTAAGGGTGGAAATTATTAGCCAACAAGAAAAGGTCTGAAGATTGCTTGGAATTGAAAGAAATAGAGATTTGGTAAAATTGCTATAGCCAGTAGTAGCCCAATGATTTAATCCCATAAGGAAGATACTGAGTAGACAGCAGTGATTTCAGCAGTCCCCTCACACATTAGATTGATGTTCAACAAAGTTATCCACAAGATCTGTTTGCACTTGTGAACTGACCTAAAAGGCATCAGATGCTGACCTAACCACAAATGATTATATGAACAGTCTAGAGTCCATTCCTTTAGGATCCCTTAACTCAGAGTCATTTATTTATCCTATTGTACTGTTTCTGAATATTAGATGCTGAACTTCTAAGATGTTTTTCTGAAGACAGATAAATAGCATAGAAAGACAAAAAAATAAGTTGGTATTTCGATTGACTAAGTGGCTTTAGAGGTTAAAATGATATTTCTTCAGCAAAAGGAGACAAAGAGGTCTGTTTTCATCTTCAAAATTCTGTTATTGACCTAAGCAGAGACTTAGCATTCTCTCAAATCAATACTCCCTCAGTTCCCATCTCCCATTTTGCTCACCTGATTCAACAAGTCACAAGGGCTGTGAGAAAACTCAAATGTATAAAATTAAAAAGTATAAAATTATTGATGATAAATGGTTACAGAAAATATAAATTTACACATATCGTAAAGCAGGTGATAGTATCAACTATGCATATTAAAATTTTGATAAAGGTTATGTGAAAATAAACCTTTGGAGAAACATGTTTATAGTTTATATATGTATGAAAGTTGTTGCAGAAATGTCAAGGCTCTTGACTCTGGAAAAGGACAGCCACCTGGATAGAAGCTGTATTTGGGATCTTATGTTATGTTTATACCTTAAAGGGAAAAACAAAGCTATATATTCCTGAGCAATCAGAGGACAGTGGGTGTGGGGGCTGAGGGATAGCATATTTTCTACTGATTGCCAATTCTCCTGTTCTTTGTTACCATGTGTTGCAGGACTCCTAAGGGCCGCTGCATCTGCTCTGGATTGCCTCCCGCAAATCACTCCGTAGATAAGGGGGTAGTCTAAATGTGGCAGTTTATCTGACCATGTATGCTGTACTAGCTGGTATAAATATTCTCCCATGCTATCACAATCATCGTGGGACTAGCTAGATCTTACCAGCATATTAGCCTGGCCACGTAGGACACCTAAGTAATTAAACCAGAAAGAAATGCTGTTTGCTTCCAAACAAACAAGCATGGCTCCCTGATAAAATATAAAACTACAATAAAGTAAAGGAGACTTGTGAAGGCTTGGAGAAATATTTAACTGGCATTGTTGTTGATCTTTGGTACAGTGACATGCCATCTCAGAAACACCCTTCTCTACATTTCAAAGGCATTCCTGGCTCAAAACATTACCACAGTAAAGGCCCTAGGTGAAATGCAGGGAGGGATTACCTAAGGGCATTGGACCCTCCCTGCTTTCCATAACAATGGAAGGAAGGTCTGAGTTGCATGGGTATAAACTAGCTGGTTCCCGCTCTCCCAGTCTTCTTCCCTGTGGGATCTCACCTTGTGAGCGTTTATTCCCCTTGGAAGCCTTTACACGTGGTGGTCGCCATCTTGGCCTACACGTGGCTGGGGTTCTAGCCTGGAATCCTAAGCATTGGGTTTTTCCTTTTGCTGATTTGTATGCCTGAACCTGTGATAAGTAAAGCCTTTTTAAAACTGTATCGAATTCCTGAGTGTTCATCCATTCCTCGCCGGCTCGGAGGTAGAAGGGAACTCACTTCCCGGCACTGTCAGGGACCCGGCGGAGCGCCCCAACAACCATGGTCTCTGTGTATCTGTTACTCTATCATTATGTTTATTTATATCGCACATCTGAGAGAGATCATTCTGTGTCAGTCTCTCACTCTGACTAACTTCATTCAGCATGACACTCTAGGCCCCCTAGGTCTACAGAAAATTTCATGATTTTGTCTTATGGCTGAATAATATTCCGTTGTGTATATCGAGGATGGTTTCTTTATCCATTCACCTGTTCTTAGAGATTTAGGTTGTTTTCAGATTTGGCTGTTGTGGAGAGTACTATAAGGAACACAGGGCTGCAAATGTCTTTTCTCCATTTTGTTTGGACCCTTGGTCCTATCTAATATCTACTTGAGGTCAGTAATGTCTGTATCTACCCATGGTTCAGTAGAAAAAAAATATATAATGTGTATGCATTTTATATACAGTTATATATATATATATATATATATATATATTATGTATGTATGTATATATGAATGTCAACATATGTCTGTGTGAGGAACCCCCCACCCCACGGGGGCAGCCATTTTCAAATCTGAACTCCACAGCTCTTCAGAGCTCCACACAAGAGAAAAGCTGATCTCAAGTTCTGCTAGTTCCACCCTACAGTGAAGCCTGTTTCAAGCCCAGGTATGCCTGAAGCAGAGACAGAGATATGCGGAGCAGAGCTGCTACCAGCTTTCTGTACTCAGCTGATCATGAGGCGTCCGGGAGGAAGGGCAGGTTCTAGTTCTGGCCTGCCATCCCAATAGAGCCTCCGCAAGAAGCCAGACGAACCCCCACATCATGAGGACGGCCATTTTCAACATCCAGACTCCCAGCTCCTCAGAGCTCAACCCAAAAAGAAAAGCCAATCTCAAGTCCTGCTTGTCAGAGTCCCAACCTATAATGAAGCCTTTTTTAAGCTCAGGTATGACTGACCCAGGGACTCAGATACATGGGGCAGAGCTGATACCAGATCTCTCTGTGCTCAGCTGATCATGAGGTGCCCGGGAGGGAAGGCGGGTTCTAGTCCTGGCCCACCATTCCAATAAAGCCTTGCAAGAAGCCAGAGGAACCACCACACCATGAAGGCTGCCATTTTAAACATCCGGACTCCAAAGCTTGTCAGAGCTCCATCCAAGAGATAAGTTGATGTCTCCCCACTGCGGATCATTCAGTAAATGCACAAGATGAGAGCCTACTACTGAGAGTATACCACTCAGACAGCAGAGTCTGGCAAGCTACCTGTGTTTTATTTGATATGCAAAAGACCAGTAACAATTTATACCTCATTCCCATGACCTGAAAGAATGGTTTGATGCTCTTTGTGTTCCTGGAGTGAGCAGATGCCCTTGGCTACACTAGCATGCAACAGGATGTATGGAGATGTTACTCGTGCCTGCTCGAGCAAATCGATGAACAATGGGAAGACAAATGACAAGTGATGTCTATATATGAATACATATGTTACATATTATTGCCTATACTAGACATATATTGTCGTATATTAGACAAATGTAATCTTGACATATATAGGCATTCATGCATAACACATATATGCACATATACATGCATTTCAAAGACCATATACATGTTCTTGGAGAGGGTACTTTCAGCCAGCCTAGTTATTTCCTCTAGAAACTCTATAATAGAGGATTGGAACAAAATGTTTCCTTATTCAAGAAAATAGCAACTGATTCAAACTAAAACTCAATTAATACTGAATTCATATTATAAACTAGGTTGTGACTGAAGCACAAAGGAATCATTGTCACCATATTAGAACATTGAAAACACATGTAGACATATGGCATTCTCTGTTGTATATTCTTTGCAAGAATTCTGGCAATTTGAAAATGTTGTCATTTTATTCAGAAAAATATTAAAACTTTGCAAAGTTAAACAACTTGACCAAAGTCCTGACATAATATTTTTTCATCCAGTTGTATCTAAATTCAATTAGTACCTATAGCATTTTTCTTTCCTCACCTAAATCACAGAGGTACATGCAGTAATTAAAAATAGCCAAATCCAATGTTTTGAAGTAGTGATTTCTGGGTCAAGGATACCCAGAAACCTTGTGAGAATAACTGAGGCCTCAGAAAGAGACTTGAAATGATCCTCCAACCCCATTTAGATTCTAAATGATCTTCCCTCTAGGTTTGACCGAAACTGGGTCCTTTGAATAAGCTCATTAAGGAAACAATTGCTCTTTTTCTGAAATTTAGCTGGGTTGGAACTTTACTTTATGGATGTGACTTTGCTGATGGTTTGCAAAATTTCCTCACTGTAATATAACACCATGGTTCTGGGAAATTCTAGACCTAAGAGATGCTAACAAAAATTTATTGATTTTGATTTGATCTCTAATATGTTTGCCCGCTACAGTTCTTTCTGTTGAATTTTAAAGTTTAAAGTTTGTAGAGCTGTTTAGTAGGAAAGAGAACCTTACCACTAAGTGATGAGATGCGACCAACAAGGTTAAATATCAACCACAGCAATCTTCCAATATGGTAATGGATTATACCTGCGCAAAGTCTAGATACAAACACGACTGTCTCATCTGCTTCGTGCAGAATTTGTATTTTTTTAACAATACACACTACGTTTTCTATGATATACATTCTCTTAAAATTCTTCTGAATAATCAATTCTCTTTTAAAGGCCACAAACTGATGTTTAGTAGTGAGTTATTTGCTCAAGATAGAAAACTGTTCAAATGTTTCAGAAGTACAATTCAGAGATTTTTTTTTTTGCCTTTTTTGGGTCACACCCGGCAATGCTCAGGGGCTACTCCTGGCTCTGCACTCAGGAATTACTCCTGGCGGTGCTCGGGGGACCATATGGGATGCCGAGGATCGAACGCAGGCCGGCAAAGGCCAGCCGCGTGCAAGGCAAACACCCTACTGCTGGGCTATCGCTCCGGCGGACAATTCAGTGATTTTTGGGTATGTGTCACTATGTTATTTTTGCATAATATTCCTAGGTCCAAATCTATTTGAATTTTACAACTTCTTTATTAGTTATATAATTATGTAATCATATAATCATATAATTATATAGTGTTTTATATATCATATAAAATATTATCTATATAATATAGATAATATTATATCTATATCTATATATAAGAGATGCTTATAATCTTGGGACATATCCACAATAAGTAATCCCAGAGAGATAGCAAGGAGGAAGCCATGGTGCATCTCATGAACCAGTCTTACAGTTACCTACACAGTCACTTTTGTCATATTATACATATATTCCAAAATAATTGCTTCATAAAACATTAAGCCCTATCTGAAAGAGGAGAGAGGTAGCAATTTGTGAACACAATTATATTTAAAGGTTTTTGTTTCTTTATTTGGCTATATTCACCACTACTAATGGCTTATTCCAGATTGCTCAGAATTCATCATATTGCGTGCTGTGTATGGGACTTGCATAGGCCTCATAGGAGGCAAGCACTCAGACCACTGTACTATCTTTCCAATTCATTCTACTTTTATAATAAATTTTCATTTTTTTTATAACTTAGGTAATAGGTTACAATTGAGTAAATGCTTATGATTCTAATACACAAAGATATGAACCTCTACCAACAATAGAACCAATAATAAAATCATCCACCACTGGTCTTATGTTCTTGTGGTTCACATCTTTCTTCTTCTCAAGTGCAGCATCCATAGCTTTTCAACTTATTTTTTGTAATCCATATGAAAGGTTCGTCATCATTTTCATTCTCTTGGTTTATTTCCTATACACCATAACACCATAGATCAGTGAGATCATCTAGTATTTGTCCTATTCCCTCTGCCTTATTTTTTGCTTAACATGACCCTGATAGTTTCACTCAAATTGCAGTGAACTGCAAGAGTCATCTTTTCTTATAGCTTAATAATATTCCATTGTGTACATATACAACTTCTTTATCCATTCATTGGATTTTCTTGTTTCCATATCTTGGGTGTTATCTGTGCTGCAATGACCGTAGATATTCATGTATCTTTTCACATAAAAATATTTTTCTATCTTGCGGGTAGAGGCCAAGAAGTGATATTGCTGGTCATATATAAGTTATGTTCCTTTTTTTTCAAATATCCCAAACTTTTTTACTCTTAGAGACTAATAAACTTTACTACCAATAGAAAACAAAGGTTTCTTTTCACTATATCCCCACCAACCCTGGTTATTTATAGTCATATCGACACATGCTATGATCACTAGTATGAGATATCTTTATTGTCATTTTGATTTACATTTTGTTAAAAACTCGTGACAGTGAAATCATTCATATGCCTACTTGACACTTGTATGTCTTCTTCAGGAAAATAAACCTAGATACAATTTTATATTACCATCTCTTTCCTTTGTTTAGTTTGGGGGCCACAAGTGGCTATGTTCCAGGGCTTACTTTGAGGTCTATGATCAACGACCACTCCAGGTTGTCTTCATGAGGATATATGTGGTTCTCAGTCATCATGTGGCTAGTTGCTTGCATGGAAATTTCTTTAGTCCTGTACTGTCTCTCTGGACCATTCGCTGACCTTTGAGTGTTAGTGAAGTTCAGAACCTGGATTACACAGCCATGCCTTGTTCTGCCTCAGCATATCTTTATTATTTTACCACAAACATTCCAGGTTTCCTTGAATGGGGATTTATATTGAATATTGATACCTGAGATAATTTCTAATGTACAAAATAATAACTATATTTATAATATATTTTAATATGTATTGTATAACTTGCTATAAATTTTATATATCAATTGTAACAGCTTTTAGTCCTGCAATTCATGTTTACTTAAACTGAATCCTGGTTTATCTTAAAATTAGATATCTTAAAATTTTATCTTAAAATTAGTGTCATTATCTCTAAGGAATCAAATAGAAGATGTATATTTTCACCTCGATCACTTGTGTTCTCATTGTTGCTCGAGATGAGAGCCTTCTACTGAGAGTATACCATCTACATGGCAGAGCCTGGCAAGCTACCTGTGTTTTATTTGATATGCCAAAAACCAGTAACTATTATGGACCTCATTCCCATCACCTGAAGGAATGGTTTGAGGCTCTTCCTATCCCTGGAGCAAGCAGATGCCCTTGGGCCACGCTTGATGTGACAGGATATATGGAGATGTTACTGGTGCACACTCGAGCAAATCCATGAAGAATGGGAAGACAAGTGATAAAAGTGGTACAAGTGATCAATTGTTAAGTCATACTTGGCTGTGCTTAATGGCTTACTCCAGACTTTGTGCTCAAAGTGAATTTATGGCAGTGCTGAGGGGACTATGTGTAAAACTGGGGTTCAAACTGGGTCAAAAAGTGACTTAATTCCTCTACTCTCCACTCTGGTCTCACCATAGAGAATATTTTTAATGAACTTTGTTAAGAGTTTACTAAGAAAGATTGTTCATTTAAATATCTGTGAAATATACTCTGAGGGTTCTAATCATGTTTAACATTTTTTATTTAATTAAAAATTTTACTTAACCTGGAAATTACCACAAGCATGTGGGAGTCAACTATCGCCCCATCTGCCTGTTGTCTGTCATCTACAAGCTGTTTACACGAGTCATCCTGAACAGGATTAGCAGAACACTAGATGAAGGACAACCATGCGAGCAAGCAGGTTTCCGGAAAGGATTCAGCACAATCGACCATATCCACACAGTAACCAAGCTCATTGAGGTTTGTAGGGAGTACAAGATGCCACTCTGTCTCACGTTCATTGATTTACAGAAAGCCTTTGATTCTGTGGAGACTGAAGCAGTCATCGAAGCCCTAGTCAAACAAGGTGTTCAAACCCAATACATCAAGATCCTTCGTGAGCTGTATTACGGATTCACGACCAGGATCTCACCATTCTACAAAGAAGTGATCATTGATGTCAAAAGAGGGGTTCGACAGGGTGATACCATCTCACGAAAACTCTTCAGTGCCACCCTCGAGAACATCATGAGACAATTAGAATGGGAAGGAATGGGAGTGAATATAGATGGTCGGCAACTACACCACCTCCGCTTCGCTGATGACATCGTACTAATAACACCAAACATTAGCCAAGCGGCACAAATGCTGGCTGACTTTGACCGAGAATGTGGAAAGGTAGGTCTATAGCTGAATCTGAAGAAAACTATGTTCATGAGAAATGAACTAGTTCCTGAGGCCCCATTCACTCTCAATGGAACAAACATCTCTGAATGCAGCAGTTATGTGTACCTAGGTCGAGAAGTCAACATGATGAATGACCTAAAACCTGAGCTGCACAGGAGGAAGAGAGCGGCATGGAATGCCTTCAAAGGCATCGAAGAAATAGCTAAAAGGACAAAGAACCTCCGACTCCGGGCACATCTCTTTGACTCCACCATTCTCCCTGCATTAACATACGCCTCAGAGACCTGGGCCCTACGAAAGCAGGATGAGAATGCTATTCGGTCTCCCAGATAGGCATCGAAAGAGCTATGCTTGGAATATCACGCCTCACTCAAGTGAGAGAAGGAATCCGGAGTTCTGACCACCGTCGCTATTCCAGAATCAGGGACGCTGTCTCGCTTTGCCAAGGCATCAAAAAATCAGATGGGCTGGATATGTAATGCGATTTGGAGACAACCGCTGGACTAGAGCCGTTACTGACTGGATCCCACGGGATGTCAAAAGATCACGTGGCCGCCCACCTACAAGATGGTCAGACTTCCTTGTTAAGACCCTGAAGGAACGGTTTGAGGCTCTTCATATTCCTGAATCAACCAGATGCCATTGGGCTACATTGGCACCTGATAGTGTCCAATGGAAATGTTACCGGCGCCCGCTCGAGCAAATCGATGAATAACGGGATTCAAGTGATCAAGTGATCAAGTGATGATCAGT